>JARKHS020006322.1:0-17696 GCA_030143305.2 Amblyomma americanum | reverse complement strand
TCTGAGTGTACTCATTGTTGGGCTGATGGTTGCTCGATAAGGAGCGTAGAGGGCGCCAGGAAGACAGTACAACAAACACGAAAATGACGAAGCGTGCGCAGGGCCCCATCCATCTTCCTTTAATATCTTCCTAGTTCCATCCTCTCAGCTTTGGTTGGTTGTTTGCTGGGGAAGGAAATGGCGCAGTATCTATCTCACATCTCGGCGGACACCTCAATCGCACCGAAAGGGAAGGAATAAAGGAGGTACTGAGAGAAGAAAGGGAAAAGGTGGTGTCGTAGTGGCGGGCTCCGGAACAATTTCGACCACCTGGGTATCTTTAACGTACACTGACATCGCACAGCACACGGGCGCCTTTGCGTTTCGCCTCCATCGAAACGCGACCGCCGCGGTCGTGTTCGAACCCGGGTGCTCCGGATCAGTAGTCGAGCGCCCTAATCACTAAGCCACCGCGGTGGGTGAACATGCTACCGCCTGGTTTTGCCTTGTGCGCCCCCCCTACCCCCCGAGACGAGAGTCCAGCTGCTGGTCCTTCCATTCGAGCTAGTCAGCACCTTCGCCGCATCACGGCCAGCACCGCGACTACTTACCTCCAACTCGCCTTCGACCGTCGAAGCATCTGGTCGCAGCCTCTTCAGCGCCACCTGAGCGTCGGCGCGCCGGCCTCGCTCCATTAGCCATCGCGGGGACTCGACGGCCAGAAGCAGCAACGCCGTTGTGAGTGCGGGCGGCACCGCGCACCACAGAGCCAGTCGCGGCCATTCGGTGAACTGGCCGAGCACGTAAGCGTACAGCACACCCGCTGCGATGCCTGTCTGGTGAGCGCCGCACTGCGCCGAGAGCAAAAGGGCGAGCACTTGCGGCTACTGCCAACAGGTACGCTAATCCCGTTTTAGGTGTGCTGCGAAGAGGCGACGATTATTCCGAGCAAGAATTTTGTGGCAGGATGCATATTGATATTCATTTTTTTGAAATACCAGCAGCGACCGTAAGCATTATTGCAGAGGGGAAAGAATACGTATATTCCAATACGGCGCACATGAAGAAAGAAGAGAAAATCTGTGATCGAGATCTTGGAACAAAATTAATTACCCAAGTAACCAGCGAATAGAATTAAGAAAGAAACTTAATGCACATACAGCTGGTACATAATCACAGGTGAATCTACAACACAATACATAGCGGCACATGTAGGACGCTGAGCCCCTCTTAGTTGGTTCATAGGGCCTATCTCTTAATCTACGATATGCGTACAGTAGGGGTGTCAGCTTTGGGGCGTTTATTCGTCACAACTACTTTAGACGAAGACATGCATAAACGGCCCGCCATATACCTCATAAATAAATAGAACCGAAGCCGGTATATTTATCTTCTTTACAGAGCTGCACTCCAGTCTGCTCTAAAGCGCTGCAGGGACAGCATTCGAGGGTACGACCCTGCCCCGGCCGCTAGATTTAAAGGCCTAGTCAGGCCTAGGCCCATGGCTTCAAGCCCGGGCCTGGCATGGGTTTACTATATCACTACTGTGCCCGGCACCGCCCAGTGTCCTTAGAACGAAAATACCTCAGCACTCCTTCTAAGCCTTTAGAACACATATGTATTAATTTAGAACTCAAAACTCAAGAAGCGGCGGTCGCCGGGGAAAAAAGTCACTGCACTCCTCCTGTCATGTCACGCATTTTGGTTTTCCTTATCTTGGCGGTCGTCGCTTCATGAGGCTTCTGCTAATTCATTCCCTGATAGGGACAACAGAGCGAGGTGTTTGACGTCACAGGAAGAGTGCAGTGGCTTTCTTATTTGTTAGAGGTAGCCCCGGCCCGCCAAGCTAGCCATGAGGCCCGGGCCCGCTTACGCAGCCATATAATTTATAAATATTGCTTAGACGGAGAGCTGGCGCCACAGCGTATGGCACGTTCTTAAAGAGCAGTTCATCCACCGCGGGAATGGTGGGAGGACGATGTTTCGTGCTTGCCTTAGCTAGTTCTAGGCCGAAGGCGTACACGCGAAGCTCTCCTTTTTGCAGAGATCGTTATTTCAATACCGCATTTTTCACTTGTTCTACAGATTTAACGCAAGTGAAAGTTCGGTGTTAGGCCGGTGTGGAAAATTTCACAGCAATTCTTCGAGATTTGCCTCGCTGAGAGTCGTAGTAACGCGGAAGCGTTAAGGCTCCCATTGTGCAGAAAATCCAGCGTCGTCTGCGTTGTGGGCAAAAAAATTTCAGAGAAGCAACCTAGGTCGAGAGCCTCGGTCAATTGAGTTGTGGAATTATCACAACCTGCCCAGCGGATTGTGAGCAAACTGATTACCTTGGAAGATGGCAGTGAAATCAGTGATTGGTAGAAATAAATTGCCCAGGACGAACACCCTGGATCGCACAAGCCACACCGATGGAAGCAGCTGCAATCGCATTCCTATCATTTAACCGCTGCACCACTGGGCGTGACTGTATGAGCACTCCCAGGAAGGACTCCAATGAGAATTTCAATGTGAAATCGAGTGACCAATTCCATATACATCGGCGTTAACCCACTAAAGCTATCGCGTCACACCCTAAAGGAGAGCTTAAGTGTACCCTCCAATTTTTTGCTGCTGAATCCAAGTTTTTTGCCCAACAGAAGCAAAGTCAAGTAGAAAAGTTCGCCTTCCCAGGATTCCCATGCCTTTACATGGTGGATGGAGTGTAGAGCCGCCAGCTTTCCCTCAAAAGGCTCCTTTACACATAAAATTTGTTGTGGGCGTTGTGAGCGAAAAATCACGACCATGAATGTGGCAGCTGGTGCCCAGAAAATAACCTATAAGGCAGGTGCGCCAACAAGGTGACGTGACTTTGCGGCGTCATCACAGCATACAAACCGGATAGTGAGCGAACTGTAGACCGTGGCAGGAGGGAGTTATTGATCGGTACATCGGGTTGCTTTTCCTGAGCTACCAATCATCAACTCCCTCCAGCCACGTTTGAATAGAGGCGAAACGCAAAAGGCGCTCGTGTACTGTGCAATGTCAGTGCACTTTAAGGATTCCCAGGTGATCGAAATTATACCGGAGATCTTCACTGTGGCACCTCTGTGAAAGGCCACTATTTTCGGCGGCATCTTACCTATGTGGGACCCCGCACGCGCTTGAACAGTGTGACATTGCGGTGCGCGTTCTCGGAAAGCCGCTGTCTCCGGTGGCATGTTCCCTATGTGAGACATCGGAGGCGCTTGAACAGTGTGACAGTGCACTGCACGCTCTCTGAAGGCAGATATCTCCGGGGGCATTTTCCCTGTGTGGGACCCCATACACTCTTGAACAGTGTGACGGTGCGCTACGCGTTCTCGGAAGGCCACTATCTTTAGCGACATCTTCCCTTTGTGGGACCCCGGATGCGCTTAGACATTGTGACAGTGCACTGCGCGTTCTCGGAAGGCCGCTATCTCCGGCTGCATGTTCGCTGTTTGGGACCTCGGAGGCGCTTGAACAGTGTGACAGAGGGCTGCGCGTTCTCGGAAGGCTGCTATCCCAGGCGACATCTTCCATTTATCAGAACCTGGAGCTTTTGAGCAACAGACTATGGCGCCACAAATATCCGTGTGTCGTGGGAGGACGCTCATTACAGGTCTGAAGGTTGACTGCCTGGCCATCATATTTAGCATTCAACTGATCAAGTAGGCCTCTCCCCTCTCCCCCTTGCCGACAGCAGTGACAATGGCGTCGGCCAGAGAATATATAGGCCAGGCCCGGTGGGAAAATGCGGGGCAAAAAGAGGAATGCAGTAGTCGCCGGCGCTTAGGGGAGGGCGAGAATGACGCTCATGCCTGGAAAGAGGGATCGGCGGAATGGACGGGAAAAACGCAAAAAAAAGGCAGTCAGTATTGGTGACGAGGAAGGCACGAGAGGACACTGCTGGCGAGGCTGTGCTCCGGCCCCCAAGCGCCCACGCCATCGGAGAAAAGGCAAGCCTGAGCGAACGAACAAGGTCTACTCCTCAGCCCCTCCGATTCTTCCGATGAGGGCTCCAGCGCCAACGCAGCAGCAAAAGAGCTTGGGCACCCCCGCCTCTGCATCATGTGATCTTAACATGTAATTGTCGAATATAATAGTAAAACGGTGTCTCTTTGCCTCTCCGTGCCATGTGGACTCGCGAAGTATGTGGGATCGCCACACGTGGTGACAGAAGGGGGCCTAAAAAATAATGGACCCTCTGAACGTTGCAACATTCATGACTTTAGAAGTGTAATACGAGAGAAATCACAGGGCTGATTGCGTGACTTTGACCCCCATTTGAGAGGCTTGAGACACTGAAGGGCTTGAGTGGAAAAAATATCTGTAGTACAACATTTCTCCCACTCCGCAGCCATCGCTCGAAGCCAGCGCGTTGTTTTATGAAGCGTTATTCCGACATTATCGGGTGTTAAAAATGGAGTTTCTATCAGCGATTTCTTTTCCATGCTTCAAAAAGATGGAAAAATGGGAGGGTTGTCCGATGCGCAACTGCTGGGAATGGTAAAGATAGAATATGGCAGGAGCTGGTCGTGTTTTTGCATGACGGCAGGCAACGGTGAAGTCCACAAAGTTAGCTTCGTAACTGAACGAGCTCGAGTTCGAGCACTTCGATACTGAACCCCGTCACGTACATTTACAGATGTTCCGCGAGGCCAGACAGATGGTAGCTGAGGACATGCGAACGTTTGTGTCGCGACTTCAGTGCCTAGCACGCGATACAATTAGGAGGGATTAGGAAGGCGAGCCGCTAAAGAAGAAATAGGCAGAGGAGCTACTGAAAGAGCAAATGACCGTTTTGTCTGTGGCCGGTTCTGCGAGGCCCTCAGTGCCGGTTGGTTATATCGCGCAAGCCGAGTGATTTTGACCCCGAGCTGTGGAAGCCACTTTGAACGAAGAGCAAAATGAGGCGCGAACAGTGAATACAGAGAAAGTACGCGTCGTCGAAAGAACAGCGCGAACCACCAAGGTTGCCATTTTGAAAGAGCTAGACCGCTTAGAACAGCTGCTAGCGCAGCACGTGGAACGCAAGGATGAAGCCAGGACTCAGCAGCACCCATTCTGTCAAACCAGTGACCGCCTCAAATTTTAAGGCGCGGTATGAGAGGTTTCGAGCAAATCGTGCGCGTCGCTTGCCAGATATGCGGGGACATCGCAAGGCTCTGCCCAAACGTGTGCCGAGGGGAGCCAGAAACGTAAGCGGGGGAGACTCCTCCCAAGCAAGCGTAAAGAGAGGCTCCACGTCCTGTGTCAAAAACTAGGAAGCCCTCCCCAAGCTGAGAAGCATGCAGAGGGAGCAGGGGATAATGAAGCGGTGGTGGTTTGTGCTACCGACGAGGCTTGCCCTCTCGTGCGCTGCAAGATAAATGGTTGCTACCCGGAATGGTTGAGAGATACAGGGTCAAAGATGGCATTGCTTAAGGAAAGCGGTTTTAACACGCTTCGAAGGAAAGGCCATCGCAGGTGTTGGAATTGTCTAGCAGTGTTGCAACCAGGTTTGCATAAGCGGTTTAGACCGGTTACACTTCACTCGATGAGCAATAACTTCAATGGCTCAAATTCCGCAGTGAACGTTAGTTGTGTTTTCTGTCTCAGTACGGTGAGGTCTGACAATAAATGCGCTAATATGGAAGGATGATTGTATGCGCGATTGCAGTAAGTATGAGCCCCAAATTCCAGAGTTTCTGCTGTACAATCTGAGTGGCTCTCCCTCGCGTCACCCCTATTCCTCCTCTCTCCCTGTTCATCTTTATCCCCACTGCATCTGCTCTCTTCCTCCGGAGCTCATATGACGGGTGATTTACAACTGTACCACAATTCGGTCACATTAGGTGCAAAAGATCCACTCTCGTTCTTTTGCCTCAGAGCTCTAGCATCACTTTGTACTGCACCCAGAAAGGCTCAGATTCATTATTTTTATAAAGTGGAATTCGCGCGTACCTTATTGAGACGTGGCTGTGTCTACAGAAAGACAAGGTCGCCACAGACAGCTCACCTGCTTTCCCCTGTCCTTGGCCGTGGAGATTTCGGCGATGTACGCAGGCACTACTAGTGAGACGACACCTGTGCAGACGCCTTGCGCTGATCTTGCCGCGAGAATATGCCAGGAATCGGCGGAGGCCCAGGCGACGGCTAGCCAGGACGCAAGGGAGCCCAAAGAGCCCATCGCCAGCGCACGACGGCGACCAAGGATGAACGCCAGAGAGGAACTGCCGAGTGCTCCAATGAGAGCCCCGAGCGGGAGCACCATATCGAACCTGCGGAAGCATGCTTTCAGTGTACTGCCATTGTACAGTAGAAGGGTGCTAATACTACATACATGTCACGTTCATTGGGATGCGGCCGCTGCCTTGGCAGGAAGTCTAGAACCTCTCTTGTCTTACTGTTGTTCATCATATAGGGAAAGCACAGCCTCTAACCTGTTTCAGGCAGCCGTCCTAGGCTCGTTGTGCATACATTTAAGTTGGAAATAAGGGAAGCAACTTGTGCTTTGTTCGCTTACGTACTGATATTTATCGAGTACCCAGAAAAACCCTAGGGATCCTCTGGGTACTTTGTTAAGCAACATGGCGTAGCTTGTTCATGCGGAGTCACTGCGTTTCCAACTCAGCAGAGGTCTGGTCAGTGGCGCTCTGGATAGCAACGCTACTTCACTGTGACGAATTTTTGTGCGAAACTTTTTCCACAGCAGTAACTTAATAGAAATGTTAGCCTACCGGTACAGACTAGACACGTAAATTTGAATTAAAGACGTCTTTAATTTCCCGCTACCCTATAACGCAGTAGAGCGCCGTCCTTTCGGGAAATCATCCACTCTTCAATGTACCAAAGCACGCTGTGGAAGTGTGAGTATTATTTGAAGTTTGAAATATTACTACTTTGGATTTGAACCTTCCCAGCCTCATCCATTTTCGAGCAAGTGTCTGAATATAAAACTTACTAAAGGTACGTACATAGATGTCATCTCTGGCTTCTACATATATAAGCTGTATCAAGAACAAAATAGAGAGATGCTACCTGGTGCAGTATTTCAGAGGCGTTGCTCAGAACTTCCGTGATGCCCCTGAGTTGGGCTTATTTGAGGGACCAAAATTTAATTACTTAAGTTAGAACATTTAGAGAATGCAAGCCATTTTTTTCTTCGCTTTCCGGGCTTCATAGCTAAACACGAAAGAAGGATCAGAACGCTATTGCTATTTTGCTCCTGTTTACGACGTCCGCGAACACTGAATCACGTCAGAGAAATTTGGACAGTTTTAGTTTCACGTACGTACAGAGTTCATGTGCGCAAACGTGAGAAGTCTACGTAGCCTACGCCACGTTTCGTTTGAAACCCTTTTAGTCACACGTACTGCACGCAGCGCACGCTGCGCGTTGTTCCTAGCGCCATCTACTAACCGACACAGAAACTGCTGTAATCACTTAATACACGACGAACGAGTCAAAACCAAGCCAGTCGAACTGCGTCGCAGCATTGGTATGACGACGACAAACGCTACTTCCTCAGGCTTAACAGCTCGAAAATCGCCATTCTATCGGAAAAATAAAGGCGATTTGTACTTCACGCGAGTGTAAGAATGGGAAAACTGAAGGCGAACAAAACAGTTTAGAACACGACTTAGCGTCTATGAATAAGCGACGAAGCAGCTATCGCTGTGAACCGGGCTTGAAGGGCGTCGCCATGTTGTCAACGCTACGTACGCAAGGAACGCGAAGACCGCAACGTGAAAATCCGAAGCTCACGTACATCAGTGAGACACGCGCAGGCCCTTTGTGTGTTCTGCGCATGCGCACTGGCCACCGTAAGAGCTCTACGTACATGGAGGTTCTAGTACGTGAAACTAAATATGTCGATTGGCTCTGAAAGTAACGTACCAAAACACTGCCTGGTCGCTGCCTTCTGCGTCGGAAGCGGTGCTTCTCGCTCGACCGAGGCTGCGACTGGCGGGCAGCGAGTAGCCGATGGCGACGCCCATGCTCAGCGATCCTGCCCATCCGGCTGCTAGCGAAGTACGCAGCCTGCTGCTCGTCGTCTCTTCGTGAGAGCGCCGATCCGGCGCCGGGATGTCGAGGCTACGGCCCGAGCTGCGTCTCACGGAGGGTGGTGGTCGCGCTTTGCTGGATTGGGTTGTGCCCGTCGAGGACTCCTCTTTTCCAGCAGGTAAAGCCATAACTCTTCTTCTTCTTCTCCTCAAGTAATATGGCACATACCCACGTGGGGGGGATTGGCCAAGGTATAGAGTAGAATGCCAATAAGCATTTGCGCGGGGAAGGAAACGTCAGAAGACTGAATCAAGATTAAAAAAATGGAAAAATAAAATGAATTCAAGAGGTATGAGTCATCCGGAATAGAATCAATCTAGCCTTTTTTGGACATGCGAAAGAATTTTGTATATAGCTAACAAGATAATCGATTAGTTGCACTTATGTAATCGTGAAGGTAGCCGCATACACTGCTTAACGGGAATCCCTTGGCACTCGCACCGAACGATAGAAGAACTGTAAGAGACAGAGGCAGTCCTAGTCTCGAAAGAGGAACCTCCAGATATTGCTTTCTCTGAACCGCGAACCGCCGGCAAGAGAGGAGAAAATGATCGATTGATTCAACTTGCCCACATGATACACAAAGGTTTGTCGCAGCGAACCCGCACCTGCATAAGTACAAGTTTAAGTGAGGGATTCTACATCGCAGGAGTGTCATGGACACTTCACAAAGCCTTGACTTACACCACCGGATATTCCATGGGTACTTTAGGTGTTGAAAGTCCACGGTATTGAGCAACGGATCACTCAAAGTGGCTGAAATATGTTGGAACCGCTGGAAACGTGAAGCTGCTAACAGAATGAGGTGAGGGACGGGATATATTACAGGTGCGCTGAGAGCTGACCTTGCCAATAAATCAGCCACCTCGTTAAAATAGACGCCTGAATGCCCAGGTACCCAGACCAAACGGATCTCGCGCACTGTGCTCGGAACAAAAAACCTAAATGAACGAGTCAAGAAAGATTTTTCCGAATTTTGGAAAGAGACAATAACTGAAAGGCAGTCTGTAAGAATAAGAACCCGTGCGACATGTCTGGGAATTTTGAGAAGAGCCAAACCAATGGCCAAAAACTCTGCGAAAAATATAGGAGTATAATCAGGGATACGAACGGAGTAGCTCCAAGCTAGATCCTGTGAATATATGCCAATCGCCGCCTTCTCACAGCTGCCGGAGGCATCAGTGGAGAGAACAGTATGATGTGGAAAATTCTGTAGGTGTTCAGAAAGAAGACCATTTAGGGTATGTGCGGGCATATGCTTCGCATGGGACGGGAAAATAAAGTCGTAATAGAAGACGGGATCAGCCTGCGTGTCAGCAACTCGTTGCAAGGAGATCAGATCAACCTGAAGCGGAGCTAACAGATTCTGCGTGAACCTAACTTGCGGAAGCTGATAACGTGGCCAGTGATTAGTCAAAAAAAGGTGTGGTTGGGATACAAAAATTGGAATACTAACGCTTGGGGCCGGGTCAAAAGACTTGAGGAAAGTACGCACTGTTAGAAGTTGGAAGCGGGAATAGAGGTTGGGGATACGGGCTTCCAGATAAAGGACAGCGTTGGAAGCTGATTTTGGGAGCCCGAGGCATAGCCGTAGGGCACGCCTTTCCAGTAAGGCTAATGGCTGCAGCTTGTAGTTCACGCTACCAGAGAACAAGGGGCAACCAAATTCCAGAATCGGTCTCATATAAGCCTTATAGAGCAGCAGTAGCGTGTCACGACGCATGCCAAACTTTTTATTGCCAACTCGGGTCAAACGGCCCAGTGCACGTTCTCCTTTAATAACATTATTCTTAATATGGTGTCGCCAGTCCAAATTTTGGTCATAAGTAACACCTAGGTATTTAACCGACTCCACCTGCGGAATTGGAGTGGAGCGGTAGGCTAGCGAGATGTACATAGGAGCGTCGGATGGAAATACCAGCACGCCACATTTGCTGACATTAAGTGATAAATTGATTTGGTCCAACCAGACTTCAAGAGCATTCAGATATGCCTGCAAATACCCGTAGAGCACATGAATATCCTTTGCTGATGCGAAAAAAGCTATATCATCGGCGTATACATAAACTGTAACGTTAGGATGAATGGGGATGTCCCGAACTAATATGTTGAAAAGCAGCGGAGAAAGAACAGAGCCTTGCGGCACACCTCTTGATTGACCATAGGTATTAGAACAAAAAGATCCGTCTGTACAGAAGAAAAATCTATCTTTTAGAAATTCACAAATCCAGGCGTAGAGGTAATGCGGTGGTTGTAGTTGAGCAAGCTTGTTAATGAGGACTGTGTGCTCCACGCTGTCATAGGCCTTCGCAACGTCAAGCGTCACCAAGGCCGAAACTTCTCTCTGGTGCATTGAGAGTCGTATTCGGCTCTCGAGATCCACATGCGCGGACCATATGGAACAACCGCGACGAAAACCAATCTGTGCGGGGCTGAGGCCGTTATTATGATGAACATGCTTTGTGAGGCGACTGTGTACTACTCTTTCTATTAGCTTTACTAAATTTGAGGTTAAAGCAATCGGCCGAATATTGTCTAATTGAAATCCATTGTCTGCATTTTTTAAAAGTAAAATTATTTTCGCAATTTTCCAACTGTGAGGAATCCAAGAGGTTTCCAATGACGCATTTACAATATCTAGAAGGTGAGTTGGAAAGTCGTGCGCTAAAATCTTTAACATGCCCACAGTAATCCCGTCAGATCCCGGAGCAGCAGAGTGCATCGAGGAAACAATTTGCAGGAGCTCCGACACGTCGACCTCAGGATAGTCCGAGCTGAGGGTGAGAGTGTGCAAAGGTTCTGCTTTCTGTACCTGGAAACGTAAGGCCAGCCCCTGCGCGATGCATTCAAGGTTTTGCTTAGCCTCCTGCGGTGACATTACCATTGACCTTATGCGATTGGAGGCCGGAGAGCCCACCTCTTCTTCTTCTTCTTCACCCCAGGTATATGGCACATACCCCCCGCGGGGGGATTGGCCAAGGTGTATTTGAATAAACAAAGAAGTTTCCATAGAAGATGACGACAAAATTGTAGCACCAATCGTGAATTTTGAAAAATCAATGAATAAAAACAACAGAATAATATTGACAGTTAAATAACAGACAGTATTTTGGTGAAAAAAGAGAGCTCGTAGAATTTTAAAAGAACCTCGCTTCTCTTCTTCTTCTTCGTCCTCTTAAAACATGGCACGTGCCCACGTCGGGGGATTGGCCAGGGTGCGGTGGCATAAAAAAGGAAATTTCCATAGGAGATTACGACAAAATTTTAGCGCCAGGCATGAATTTTGAAATATGTGTCACGCTTCTCCTCTTATTCTTCGTCATCGTGCCTTGGTGACCGAGCATGCATCGTGAAACGCGCATCGTGAAGACCTGCGCTCTTCTGCACTTCAGAGTCGTGCTTAAATTTTCAGCGAATTTTCAGTTTAATATTCCTTATTAAAAAAAGGCTGTACGTCTTTTTACTTGCGCCACAACAGGCGGGGCCACCCCATATTCCGTGCAGGAATGATGACCCTGTTTTATGAGCTAAACCCTGTGGTAGAATAAGACTTTAACCTGAATTTTCATTCTCCACTTATTTATGGACAGGTCTGGAGCCATCAAATTTTTGTCATGTTTCTTTTCATTTTGTCTCATTTCAAGCTTAATTTTAGCCCACAGTTTTGTTCTGCGTTCAACTGTGGCTTTGTCTAAATGCGTCAACGGAGATTGATGAATTTTTGTAAGAACCAAAATTTATGCGTTTCAATTGTCTTAAGGGACAGAAAAAGGGTTCACCTCGCATTATTTTGATGGCAACAAATTGCACAGAGAGATGTTAAACTAGTCGACATTTCCCAACAAAGCACCAACTGCCATTTCAATCCGGATGAAATGTCGATATATGACTCAGACTCCAAAGCAGCACATACAGCAATTTTTGCCGGCTTACCGTAATATCAACGCCTTGAACTGACCGGCTGAAAATGGTTGATTTAGGGTTGCTGGGCCTGCATAGCGGAGTGAGGAATCGTCGGGAACGACTACACGTTTCTCTTTGCTCAGTACACGCTGCCTCACTCCGCAGTGTGAATTAGGCTTCACTATTAAGGCCTTTGTCACCTTCAAACTCCTGACAAGCACACAGAGTTGTGAGCTTCTGTAGCTATGCCAGTTCGATCCTATTGCACAAATTATGTCGAAGCTATGCCTTCAATTAGGGCAAGTGCGTTAGTCAAAGAATGCTTTTTTCGCTGATGCAGGAGTGAAGAGGAGAGTGAACCTGACTTAAACATGATATAATCATCACGAATTTTCGCGGTAGAGAATGTCAGCAAATATAAAATTCTCCAGTTGGTGTGACCACAGTTTTGCGGGAGAAAATTGCTGCAAGCGTACGGAAATTATTAATCGTCAATCCGAAACACTACTTTAGTTCTTCCCGAAGTGATCCCCCAGGATTTTCCCTGGGCCATATCGTCTCACAGTAGCTTGCCACTTGGAACAAGATTGCTGGTAAGGTAATCTCGCCATTACAGCAAACCCTAGAATGATGTCCCATGCTTTGGAATTGAGTAGAACGTATTAGTGGAAAGTGGAGATTTTTTTTATTTCCACCGAAAAGCTGAGGATCGCGTGGCAGCTGAGTGCGCAGTGACAACATGAGATTCCAGCATACCGTTGCTTCCTTGCCTCA
Organism: Amblyomma americanum; assembly: GCA_030143305.2. Lineage (NCBI taxonomy): Eukaryota > Metazoa > Arthropoda > Arachnida > Ixodida > Ixodidae > Amblyomma > Amblyomma americanum. Next base: position 4,991 of record JARKHS020006322.1, on the reverse strand, counting down.
TCTCATAATGCGTCAGGGAGGTTTTCCCGACGTGCACTGGACGCACAATTGTTTGGGGAGACACTTGAGCTCAGCCGTGAAGGCATGACGCGACAGCTTTAAATGATTCGAGGCACCTAACTGTTGGGCGCCTGTTTTCTTCTTTGTAACGATGAGTAAGGCACTATTTTACATGGATTATCACGTGGTATTCTCCTACGACAGCTAAATTATTTATAATCGGATTTTTCCCCCGGGTTGTTTCGGATTTGGTTTCAACAGCTTCAGGATGACGGTGACGTCAAAGTGTGGTATAGGTCACGTGAGGCATGCAAAACCTGCAATCCAATTGCTTCTTCTACATGCGTTGTTTCTCCGGCTCTTGAAGAAGGCTAGCTTCAGCACTCTAGTGAATTAAAACTACGAAGCAGCGATTGTATCGCAGTTTTTCCATGTCTCAAGTGACATATAACCACATTTTGACGTCACCACCAACGTTCGGCTGTTGAAACCGAAACGGTCTGACGAAAAAATTCTGTTATGAATTATTTAATGGTCGTAGGCGAATACCACGCGGCGGTACATGCATAGTAGTGGCTTGCGCATCATTCTAGAGAAGAAAACACGCCATTAAAATTAGATGTGTAAAATCCTTTTTACCTATGTCGAATCGGCTATTATCTGCATTAATAGATCGCTGGGAGCTCTCACACCACTCGTGGCGCTGTAGAGTAAGGGCTACGCAAAGCACCACTGCCCTGTGATGGCAGGTGCTGCCACAGGTGGGGCTTGTGAGACCCAGGCTGCTTTTCGCGAGCAGCTTCTCGAGATTAATCGTTAATTTAACTGCCACCTGCCACGGTGGGAAGTCTGCTCACAATCTGAAGAGCAAGCTGTGATGGGGCCACAAGGTCACGTGACGTTGGTGGCTCGCCTAGGCTGCTTCTCAGGGGAATTTAGAGCGCAGCTCTTTAACGCCCGTTAGCCGATTGAGCGGCGTTCCTCACCGTTGCCGTCGATGTAACCCGGCGCCGAACATAAAACACAACACGTCCCGCGCGCTTTACGGAACGAACGAGAACCTTGTAAAACTACCCCTGTCTACCCATGGAAAGGTAACCTTGTGTGTGTCGTGCCATGCTCTCTCAAACTCCTCGCGCATGGCGACGCGGGTTTGAGAGAAGAAACGCGAAACCTCCGGAAATCTATGTCCACCCGAGCAATAGCAGCACAAGCCTCGGCAGGAGGGCTTGAGAGTGTTTGCACTGTTGTGGATGCTATGTGTTTACGCGCGCCTGCTTTGACGCAAGGTGACGTACAGGCTCAGTGCTCCCTTTATATGAAGGGCGTTTAGTGGCGTCGGTCCGTCCGTGCCGTAGTTTCAGCTTCGAAAAAGCGCGCGCAAAATCTGTACGTGTAAAGAGCTGCGCACAGATTTCGCATTAGCAAGCATTGGGACCACTGATGTACTCACAGAGATAAACATTTTTTCATATCTATTTATTCGTTTCATGTTACGAGGTTATCACACTTTCCCATTCTTTCGTCCAGTACGAAATGCAGCTGTCTTCAAACAAAAAAATTGGCGGTGGTTTAACTGTGGTTAATCCTGGAGTGACGCGATAGCTACAGCTGGCCGAGTGGAACTTGCTCAGTGGAATTGCAAAGTCAATCTCTCGCCGCTCCATTTCGCTGGGTGTTCCTTCATCATCTAGGTCCTACTTGACACTGCGCATGCGCACAGCTATGGCAGCTTGGTTTCGCCGGCGCGCCGTGCCGCCGGCAGCAGTAGCTGCTCCGCACCACGTGGCTGGTCACGTGGCCAACCAGGTGACCAACCACGCGATCAGCCACGGCGCCGTGCCGCCGGCAGCTGCTCCGCACCCCGTGACCAACCACATGACAGCGTGGCGGTTGTGGCTACGCAGCCACCGTCACGGCGCCGCCACACTGAAGGCTCTAAATGTAGCTATCGCTACAAAAAAAACGACATGAGTTTTCGAACTACGCTTATCTTTTGGCCATACTGAAGCCATTACTCTGCACTGATCTAATCCTAGACTGTGATTAATCTTGCTTTCTCTATATCGCACATCATGTGGCAACAAGCGTCTCTTTTTGGCCGAGCTTGACTCTGCGTTATATCATCTTGGGACCGATAAATGTACCTGCATCTCTAGTGCATGGCGTTAAGATATATACTCTACCCCTGACCGTAACGATAGTTGCAATTATCTAAATACAGAATCCAAATATTGGACTTAAACGAGCATCCGCATCACAGCTACTGAGGAATTCCTTTCTCAACGCCTTGTTTCATCCTGTATTGATCACATAAACGTTCGTGCCTATAATAAGGAAGTTAGATCCGCTATTGCACATGTTAAGCTTTTAGGCCAGTACTTCGTGGGCTGTTCACTGAACAAGATTGTAAATGTCCTGTTACCTAAGATCATTAACTCTATCAGACAAATTTGCACACCCAACCCAAGGTTTTTTGACAAACGAGCTCAAGCGTATGACTCGGATAGTTTATGTACCCTTGTCGCCGGAAAATATGCACCATGAACCTGTACCTCTTTGAATCTTTTAAGCAAACGGCAACACGTGTTGCTCAAGGCTGGGAACGCATCCTGAGCCAGAAATGGATGACCAGCAAAATCCTAACAGCTATATCATCTTGGGACCGATAAATGTACATAAGAGACAAAGACTTGTTTGTGGAATAAGGATAGGGTCCAAACGGCAATGACATGGGTATAAAGCACAAATGTGCCAGAACCAAGGTAAATGCCGCAACTGGACTTGATAAGCGGACTTTTTTTAAAAGACGTTTAAACAAGCTCTATTTAACACAAGGAAACTTGATCACTTTTCAACAATCTTACAGAGGACAGCATTTCAACTCTTGAAAAGAGCATTTGATCGTATTTTATTGCCGGTCACAAAACTTTGGTAAACGTATTGAACCAGTTCTTCTCACGCATTTCGGGACTGAAAACACGGCAGCCATTCTTGTCTACTTTAACAATCGTCTTTGATTCAGCATGCAGCCATCATTCTGTACTTACTTTAATAGATATCTTGTAGGATTCAGCACATTTTCCTCTTCTCTCGTTAGACGAACAGAGAATTGTCTTAAGCATCAAGACAAATAAATGATGTAGCTTCAACGAAATCACTGTCACTGAACTGCGCAGGAGCTATTACTCCATTAACATGTCTTGCTATCTGTGTTATACTCTATAATGGCTGCTAGCGTGATTCCAGTTGCAGTGAAACTTGCAGTTGTAATCCCTCTTCATAAACAAGGTGCGCCCAATATTAAATTGAAGACATATTTTATAATCCACAGTCTGGCTCAAATATTAGAGAGATACATTGCTCTTACGATTACACATTTTCTAGATGCGCACAGTGTAATATTGTTACGTGCTTTGCACGCACGGGGGTTTATTCAAAGAGGGGACCGGTCGAAGCAGGATGGAAGCAGGAAGCCTAGCAGCGTCCTTCAGCTCTCTCTTTTTCTTCCTCTTTCTCTGCGGGTCAGTCCTTCATCTTCTGCTTCTTCCGTCGAGGTTCTGTGGAAGCACGTTACATTTCCCTCCTCGCAGACGATGCCCGTCGGGCGAGTTAAACAGACCGTCTGGGATGGAATCGCTTGAGGCGGGCTACATGCACCACCTGAGATTGGCGTGACCGTCGACCACTAGCAGTTAGTCGTGCTATAACGTAATTAACGTCACTTATGCACTCCAACACAACAAATGGTCCAGTGTAGTGGGATAGCAGTTTCTGACACAGACCACGCTTGCGTAGAGGGGTCCACAACCACACAATGTCACCAGGAACATAAGAAACTTCTTGGTGTTGGACGTCGTAGCGGTTCTTGGAACGCTCTTGCGAAGATAAAATTCGAACGCGGGCAAGCTGGCGAGCTTCTTCAGCTCTGCAGAGTGTGGTCGCAAGAGAAGGTTCATCGTGGATGAAAAATGGTAGCATGGTGTCAAGGCTGCAGCGAGGCGAGCGAGCATAGAGCAGGTAAAAGGGGCTGTAGCCAGTTGTCTCATGTTGCGCGGTGTTGTACACTCTAAGAAAAAAACCGGCTCAAGGGGGGAGTAACGTCAACTTTAGTCCTCAAAAGGGCCCGTTAGTCTGCGAAAGGACCAACTGCGGCGAGCTGCGTGCCGTGTGCAAATTTGGAGGACCATTTGTTTAGTCCTGGCCCGAAAAGGACTAACGGGAGGACAAACTGCTCGCTTACTCCGCCGACCGATGCGCGCAAGCATGCATCCATGGATGCACTGGACCGCGAAGCGAAGCTGTCGCGCGCTATGGGAATTTCAGGCGCATGAAGAAATGTGGCGAAAACGCCATTCTTCATGTAGGTGGGCTGGTGGTCCATGCCCCACGTGCCGCGCTTGTTTGGAGGGCGAAGCGTCCATGAGCGGCATGGGTCCAGCGACAGCTCGGTGATCGCTATTTGGTGTAGTCAAGTTCATGCAAGCAACGGATAGCCGTTACGCCGAAATGCGCGTGTATATACACACACACACACACACACACACACACACACACACACCACACACACACACACACACACACACACACACACACACACACACACACACACACACACACACACACACACACACACACACACACACACACACACACACACACACACACACACACACACACACACACACACACACACACACACACACACACACACACACACACACACACACACACACACACACACACACACACACACACACACACACACACACACACACACACACACACACACACACACACACACACACACACACACACACACACACACACACACACACACACACACACACACACACACACACACACACACACACACACACACACACACACACACACACACACACACACACACACACACACACACACACACACACACACACACACACACACACACACACACACACACACACACACACACACACACACACACA
>JARKHS020006321.1:0-42947 GCA_030143305.2 Amblyomma americanum | reverse complement strand
CACAGCAGAGAATGTACACAGGCATAATGGAAGGAAAGCAGACAACTGCGTTCGCTCTTTTGCAGTCATCTGTTCTGTTTTTGCACCATGATGCTGTAGTTCTGTAAGTGCTTAATTCCTGTGGCTGTCTCTTGCAGGCACGATTCGGTATATCCAAGGAGCTGAGCCAGCAGCGCCACGCACGCACACTAACATGCGTCAAGACATGCAGTCTGCCCACAGACAGCGCCAGACCGTGCGTGGGGTGAAAGGACTTTCTCCACTTGTGAGCCTCCAAGGCTTCAATCTTGTGTGGGGTCTGCCACCCGATTATATGCACTGTGTTCTTGAGGGGGTAACGCAACAAGTAACCGAGAGATGGCTGACTGCTGTTGGAAAGCCTTTTTATATTGGCAGGCATGTTCATGAACTCGAGCATCGCATTCAGCAACTGAAGCCTCCGATTAAGTTCTGCCGATTGCCTAGACCAATTTCAGAGCGTCGAAATTGGAAGGCCACTGAGTGGATGTTCTGGTTACTGTATTATGCTCTCCCTTGCTTAAGGGATCTGATCCCTGAAAGGCACCTAAATCATTTTAAATTGTTGTGTCAAAGCATTTTTCTGCTGATTCAGACCTCCGTGAGTAGTGTTCACCTCACTGAAGCAGAGCAACTGCTGTCATCATTTGTGAACAGGTTTTCCTTTCTGTATGGAAAACGCAATGCCTCATTTAATGTGCATCAATTGCTGCGTCTTGCTAAAAGTGTAGAAATGTTTGGGCCTCTGTGGGGAACCTCCACATTTCCATTTGAAAATGAAAATGGGCAACTGGTAAGACATGTTACAGCCGCAAAAGGTGTGCAGTTGCAGGTGGCGGAGCGTTGCATGATGAAAATGTGGCTCAAAAATGCAAATAGGTATGTGGGCCTGTCATCAACTCTCTTGCAGAGAAAAAAACAAAGTGTTAATGGTTCGTGACATGCAAACAACTGGTACACATGTGCTAGGAGCACCACTGCGATCGATGCACCTGGAGGACGCCGTCACCGGAATGTTTATTACTCAGTATGGAGAAGTGCCTGTCATGTCACATTATGCTCGAGTAGAGATAACTGGCATCACCATTCAGAGTACTCAATACAATAGGCCTGAAAAGACTTGTTCTTACTGTGTGAGGATGACTAATGGCATTTACTGCCTTGTGATAGACATCAGCTCTTTCAACATAAATGGCCGAAAGGTTGCACTCGTGTGCCAAGAGTTGGTAATCTGCCAGCCAGTCTTCCGAAATGTCACGTACATGCACCCCTGTAAGCGTGCTCCTGCGAGTCGAAATCTCTGTCTGTGCTCATCTGATGATGTTGCTGCCCAGTGTGTGTTGCTTGAAATGGAGAATGTTTCTTATGTTTGCGATATTGCAAACAATTACAACATAGATTGAGTGAAAGAAGGATTTCAGTACCTTGGTACTGCCAACTTTAAATGGAGAATAGAGGCCTAAAAAATTATATTACTGGAGTCACATTTTTGAAGCCTTAAAAGAACATATATTTTGAATGATAATTACAAATATGCTGTTTAAATAGCAACAACTTTAAAAACTTTAGAGCTCAATTTGTATTATGCAGTATTAATTTTATTCTTGCTGCATTCCATGTTGTCAGGGGAAGCCAGTGCCATGCATTTTAGCAAAATCCTTGCAGCAAAATTTCCTCAAAGCTTGTGACAAAAAGTTTACATAACATATGCGTTCACTAGGACTTTGTTTACATGAGGTTAAATGGCATATTTGAAATCTGCACACATAAATACATGCTATGCGAAGGTTTAATAATTGTGACATATTTTTTCCTAGACCTTTTTCTCTATTTAAATAGGTTTTGTGGTTTGGTTCTGTGCTGTTTAATGTCCCTAAGCGACTTAGGCTAGAAAGGATGCCATAGTGGAGGGCTCTGGAAATTTCAACCATTTAGGGTTTTTTGACGTGCACAGAGATTGCACAGTACACTGGCCTGAAGCATTTTTCCTCCATCGAAATGCAACTGCTGTGGCTCGGATCAAATCCATGTCTTTAGGGTCAGCAGCCGAGGGTCATAACCACTGAGCCATCGGGGCAGCCAATTTAAATAAGCGAATAGGGGTGCTTTTGTTTAAGAAAATGTGCTCGGCTGGAGCTGCTTGTCATGATGACGATGATGTTTTCCTATAGCGCAAGGGCGTCTTGGCCAAAGAGTGCCATAGCGTAAGGTGGCGTCGAAGATTCATTTTCCGAGCATTTCGCCCCTGAAGAGCAGATCACCAGACCAGGTGTAGACCCATTGCTTTTCCATTAGCAGTCAGCTTATACCAATGTGTACTCATTGCCAGTAGGGATTGAGCTGCACACCTAGCTCTTGCATATAAGGCAGATGTTTAAACCACTTTTCCACTGCTGTGGTATAGGTGCCTGGCATCTTATGCCGGTCCGTACTGAATGCCATAGGGGATCGAACCATGCACCCGTCACATTCAAGATGGATACTGAAACCATTTGGCTACTGCTCTGGCCTTGGTACCCAGCATAGTTTGCCAAATATTTTGCATACTATGCCTGATATGATCCAATGCAAGATATTGCACCTGCCAAAGTAGTGTTTCTGTGTCATGCTGTTGCTCAGTGCAAGCCGGTCACACAGACATGACATTGATTCAGCACACAGCTGTACAGTCAGTCCTTGCTGGTGCTTGATAAGCGAGGGTCATTAATAGGTAATTGCCAGGCATAGAAGTAACCCCACCTAAAGTGATATGTAACAGAGTCAGAACCTACTTTTAGTGCTACTCTTAACCACAAAAGAAACCACTAAAGTTATGGCTGTGCTGCTCTTGGTGACGCAGAACTCATAATTGCCTCTCTATGCTTTTCATATTCTGCTTCATCTTTGTCTTTGTCATTCATGCAAAGAGATATGGTGGCACTGGTCAAGGATAACTTCGAACCAGGTAGTGCAGTTTCTACAAGCCAGCTGTTTTTAGTGTGTATGCATTGCTCTTTTGCTCAGAGGTCTCATTTACATGAAGTACCATATTGCAAGGATCCATCTGATTCCTCCCTTTGTGGCCGTGTCTCCTGCCTGTTGGCCCCCTGGCCTTTCTGCAGACTCCTTAGAAACCAATGCTGGCTCCAACAAGTTCTTAGCAAGGACATGCTGTCATCAATTTTTCCTCTTTGTTACCTGAAAATGTGTTTAGTTTACCTCAAGGTGTAAGTTACCACACATGTAACCAGCATTTTGTATTATTCCTGTGCAATCAGTTTGTGTTTCTGAAATATGTTTACTTCTTTGGCAGTGCATACATATTGTCATATGCATATGGCATTTTGCCGCATGCATAATTTGTAGATTACAGTTGTGGTTTTGAAGTGATTATACGGCGAAAGTTGTGATGTAATGTTCTACACTTCGACTACCCCAGTACAGGAATGCATGAGTGCTGCTCTGTAAGTATTTTTTGCCATGTGTAATCACCAAGCATTGTTAGTAAGTTCACCACTGTTTCTTGTTTTTCTGTGACTATTTTTTGCCATCACTTAGGACAACAATTGAATTTGATAGGTGAAGTATAACTATAACAAACACAGTTTTTGTTTTCCACGTGTGCATTGTGCAAATATCTAGTCAGTGCAGCTGGTGCCTATGGTGGTTGGTTGAAGTAGGTTGTTGACTGTATAATGCTGAGAACTTCACCCATGAGCAGTAGTTGTAAGAACAGCATTTTGTTTGGTGTTCATATTGAATTTTCTGCAGATGACGAGGGTTATGTTCACTGTGACCTTGAGTAAGGTTTGGATTTTCTGTGTTGATAAGGCCCTGACAATAAATAATTAATGTGCCTACTTACTGTCCCAACAATACTGATCTGGTGCTAGAATGCACAACTGCAAGGTGGCCTGCAGCAAGCAGTCATGCCTGGCTATGCAACTCACTTGGGGAAGACTGGCAACTTTTCCTGGAGATATAATAGTCATGCAGCTCCAACAACAGTATCTCAGTGCTGCTTAGTGCAGAGCTTTGCGTGCCAAAATATAAGCACTATTTGGAGGGCACTGATTTTGCATTGTGTGGACCAGTTACCAATTCGATGCTGTAGAGAGCATCAGTGGCAGAAAGGCATGACAATGACAGTCCCACTGCTCATAAATGAGATGCATTTTCAAGGAACATCATCATGCTCTTCAAGGGTGCCAGTTATTTGGCAGCCATAAGGAATGGGCTAAGGAATATAAAATTGGCACCTACAGGCCCATTGCGTACTTAAACCTAGCCATTGAATGCAGCACTTTGCGAATCCTCTGTAAAACATAGATCATATGGTGGATCGCTTCACCGAATTATTACAATGAATCACTTAGTCCTGATGGTAACATGTATGTTGCGTATATGCCTGCTGCAGGACGAAGGCCTCTCCCATATATCTCTCCACTTAACCTCATCCTGTGCCAGCCACAGCTATCTTTCTGCGCACAATTCTTAATATAACCCACCCACCGAACTTTCTGCCAAATACACTTGCCTTCTCTTATAACCGAATCCGTTACCCTTAATGACCATGTCATCTTGCCTTCGCATCACATGCCTCAAGCCTATTTCCTCTAGATTTCCACTAGGCTGTCAATTATCCACATTTGTTCTCTGATTCACTCTGTTGTCTTCCTGTCCTTTATCAGTATACACATATTATTTTTCTTTCCATGCAGCTCTCTGTATTGTTCTCAAGTTAAGTTGGTTGGACCCTTTTGATTAGCCTCCATGTTTCTGCCCCACAGGTGAGCACCGGTAGGAATGTACAGCTAGCTATAAAATATTTCTCGTGAGATTGTTATAAAGCTAAATTTATCTGAGTATATACCTGTCAAACATGCCCCATTCTCATTTTTTAAATTCACACTCATATATGGTCCAGATTTGCAGTTATACCAGCCCAAAATGGACTTATTCCCTTACCACTTCCAGTGTCTCACAACCAATTCTAAACTGCTGTTCCTTCAAAAACTGAGTTAGCAGCATGTTAATTTTTAGACCCATTTACATATATGAATTTTTTAGACAATTTATTTCTGTAGTACAAAACTTTTTGAAACGTCATCATTGATGAATTTGAGCTCTGAATCCGCAGTGACAGTATTGTGACAAATCTGCAGCAAAGCAGTACAGTCCCTCGACAGGAATCTGTCGCGCCGCGACAGAACCCGCGGCAGACACCTCTGTCGCGCTAAAAGAGGCGTGCTACAAATCTGTCGCGCCACTGAACCCACAACAGGCGGCGCTGTTGCCTGTCGTGGGCGCGACAAAAGCGCCTGTCGTGGGCTCTGTCGCGCGACAAAGTCGTGCCGCGCGACAGAACCCACGACAGGCACTTCTGTCGCGCGGGTGAACCCACGACAGGTAGCTCTGTCGAGGCGCGCAGCTCTGTCGTGCGGCACGACTCTCTCTGTCGCACGACAGTACCTGCGACAGATGTCTGTCGCGCGACAAAGCCTGCGACAGATACCTTCGTCGCACGACACGCGGCAGCAGAAATGTCTGTCTTGCGACAAACCCTACTGCAGAGGTTTTTGTCGCGCTACAGAAGCCACGACACGACCCTTTGTCGCGCGACACATAGCACGACAAGAAAGCTTGTCTTGCGACACAAAATTTTGTCGCGCGACAGATGCGCGACAGGAATTTCTGTCGTGTGTTTTGATCGGGCGCAGTTTCACAGGACAATGTTATTTGGAGAGATATTGGAGAGGCCTTTCTCCTGCAGTGGGCGTAGCTAGGCTGTTAATGATATTATATAGTGATAACCCCTCGGGCCGAGGCCACTCTCCAAAGCTGTAGCTACGGCTGAGAGCTGCGAAGAGCAGCCTCCTATCGCTCTTGGGTTTCTAACCTTTGTCGTGGGGGTTTAGATTGGTTCTAGCAATTCAGAAGAGTGATTGAAGTCGGCTCTTGCGCTCGGACACAAGTGGCAATGACCAGAGGTTTCACCGTGGGTTAGCATGAAAAGAAAAAAGTGGTCGTGGAAATGGCCGTTTGAAGCCTTGGCTACAAAATCTGCTGGCTTTCGGAACATGTTTATGCATTGGATGATACATTAGGCGGTACCTTCTATGAAAAGAGGTCAGATCGAGGAGTTGAGCAGTCACCCATGCACTGTGAGACGAAGCCAGGTCACTTCCCGACTGGTTGACGAGTGCTCGGGCTTATGTGTGAGTGACCTTGCCGCGTGGATGTTCGCTGTATTCAGGGATCCAGGGAAGGTAATTCAGGCGTTCAGGCGGAGGGGGGGGGGGTTACTCCAGGATATCAGCAACCGCGTAATTGATTTTGCTTCTGCCGTGATTCATAATTGCTGTTTTGGTATTTAAAAAAATATATATACTTAGCGGATAGGTGTGCGATTACTAAGGCAACTGCTGCTTCTCCCGCGTACAGGATCAAATTTTGAATGGAAACGACGACTGAACCCGGTCCATTTAAATATTACGACGCGTCTACGTAAACTGTGCGAGTAGGATTAGGATAGTGCTTGTGCGAAGCCTGGTGTCTAGCTTGTCGTCTCGCTCGATCATGCTCCGGTTGGGGGTTTTTAATGCAACTGCTTTACTGGCCGCGAACTTGCGATTTCGCTGTGGCGGTGCTCTGAGGAGGCACATGGCGTCACAACGCGCGCCGCCCCGCGGAGCCGAACCGGTCTGGCCGGGCCGGCGGCAGCTGGCGCACTTGGCGCTAAATAGAGACGTGCCCTAAGTCTCCGCCAGTGCGATCAGAGTGCGGCGAAGCCGCCGAACGCTTCGGCGGTCAAGCGCAGTTGGAGTATAGAGGGTCTCGCTTTGGCCGACGTGACGTCGCCGTGCAGCGCTCGCGTTACGCCGGAGTATCAACGCGCCTTAACAGAACCTACGCTTATCCGCTGACCACCGTATTCGGTGGCGGCATCTATGGGAGACACTGAAACTCCCCGCACACTCACTGAATAAAAAAAGAAACCTGAGCTGAGGCTTGGAATCGAACCACGGCCTTTGGCGTTTGAGGCGGAAACACTACCACTCCGCCAAGACGGTTCCAGCATCAACCATGAATAAAGGCGCATCTAGTGAATGCACTCTCCGATGCAGAAGTCTGAGCAATTTCGCTACGTATACCCTGGCCTAACAGAGCTAGGCTATCAGTATTTTACGAAGTGTCACGATGTAGAGATTAGTACTGAGAACAGCTGGACATGAGCGAGTGTCCGTGGTAACCATCGGGGAGGTTGATTCCAGATGGTGCTGGAGCGTTTGATCAGTTTTGGTACCTAGAGCCTATGGTATTGACCTGTGAGGTGCGCTTCTGCCAGCTCTCCAAGGGTGTTGTGCCCCCCTAGCTGAGGCGTTGTTCAATTAGAGTACCTTTAGTAGAACTTCTGCGAAAACTACAGGTTTCTGTGAGATCTTGAGCGAACAAGTTGTTACTTGTTGCCTGCTGTTTCTGTACGCCGTATATTCTGTGTTGTAAAGTGCTTCATGCTCTGCCACCAGTAAGTTCTGATCATCGTAAAAATATGAAAATCAAAGGCGTGCACTAAACACTTATAATCCTAACTTCTATTTTGGGTCTTAAGAGTCCTGTGTTACATAGGGTGGCGAGGAAGGTGGCAGGAAAGCGCTCAAAGTGACGCGTCGATCCGGATTTTTTATGGCGTGTAGAAGACTAGCAATGAGCGGCCTTTGGCAGACATGACTTACGTTCTCGAAAAGCACTGGCTCCAGGAGGTGGGTCGCGGGCACACTGATAACGATGTCCTGGTGATCCACGGTGACGCCTCCGACGAGCAGGTTGAGAGCTTCCTCCAGCTTCTTGCCGGACTGCGGGTAGCGGTTTGCGCGCTCCTTGTTGTAACGCGCGATGCGCACGTAGTTTGCAAGGAAGTCGCCCGTCATGTACTCCTCCTCGGCGTTCACCTCGCGGATGGTGGTCTCCACGATCTGCAGCGTCGCCGTGTTGACCTTGACGCGTGCCTTGACCCGCGTCGTCTCGTCCATCCAGTCAAAAGACCCGGCGGTCTGGTTCTGCGTGGGCGAGAGAAAAATTGTCAGGGGACTTGATACTTCACCTAATTTTAAGGCGAAAGCCTTTAATGGTTCATACTCGCGGTGACCGTCCGCCCGGTCACATGACCTCGCGGTGTCCGTCCGCTACATCCTAGGTTACGCGACCTTTCCAAGTGTTACGTGATCACAACCTGCCAACTGGACTGGGTGCAAACTGCCCACTTTGGCGGGTGGTGTCAACAGCAGCCAAGCAACAACTGCGCCTCAGCAGCGCGACGTCAGTGCTCAAATTCAAATCAGTGCAACGAGTCGAAAAACGGTTTCGCTTTCCCGCAGTTTTATTAAATGAGTTACCGGCAACGAATATATGAAACGTGGAGATGAATCTTGCAAAGCCTTTCGTGCTAGCCATGGTTACAAACGCGCATTTGCCGAATACAGCCTCGATGGCATTCAGGCTGGTACGCTGCCGGATTCGAGCCCAGTTGTGTAGTATTCAGTGACGACCACACATTTTCATCGCAGAGAAGCTTTTTCAAAACAAGAAAACGAAAGCTAACCAAGGCAAAGCACGCGGAGTCACCATTGAGCTGCTCAACACTGCTCTTAGGTTTTGTGTAGAAGGCAGAACACCTTCGTATTTTTAACCGGTGATTGCGTCGACACCTTAAAAGCAAGCACAAAAATTTTGAAATTGCTTGCGTTGGCTGGCATCCCTGAATATTTCTCAAATTCTTTAAAACCGCTGCTACTCCTTTTAAGCGATGAGCTCTCCACTTCACTCTGAAGCGGCCGCACCCTGCCGGAATAGAAATGACACATTTGAGAGGGCTCCCTCCACAAGTGAACAATAGTAATGCGCGAACAAGTAGGAGCCTGGTAGAGTACATGGAACTATTCTGATTTGCTCAATCATAGAATCATTTCACTGACTTTATTAACACCTCTTTTTGGGCTAGTTGGTGCATACTTGATTTAGAGAAAACCTAGCGCAAAAACATGCAACCACAAAGACAGAACAGACGAGACACAAGCGCTTGCGTCTCGTCTGTTCTGTCTTTGTGGTTGCATGTTTTTGCGCTAGGTTTTCTCTAAATCTAAATTCACTGACTTGGAGCGCCTGTTAGATCATGATGCAATTTTTACTCCAAAGTGTCATGCCACGTTGATAATTTTTCTTTTTTTCTTACGAACTAGCGTTGCCGCCACCTTATTGCCCATGTGATACAAAACTACTTCCGTTGTCTGCCGGTCTTCACTTTAACCTCATAACCATCCTACCAAACCATCGTCATGTTTAAAGATTTTTCAGGAGCATTTGATCGCACCCTTTCTCAACGACTGCTCAAAGTTTCATGCCGTACATTCACTCTTGACTTTGCACTGGATTGACTGTTTTTCTCACGTTCCACTTTGAATGCAACAATCAGTGAAGCGTATCGGTCTGCCTCTAATGAAATAACATTGAACGTGCCCCAAAGATCAGAGCTTGGCCGCTTCATCTGCTGATCTTCATTCGTTACCTCCCCAGCTATATCGTCGCATGTCTCCTCACAATGACCAAGAAACTCATAGGAATGATTTACACAGATAAAACAAATGGTAGTCATGTTGGATAATGCGGCTCAAAATAACTAAGGGTAAATTCATGCAAGTCACAGGCAATCGTTTCTACATTACCTATGCATATTTTCTCGATACAACTATCAAGTCACGGGTCAGGTCAAGCTAGTACCTCGGCGAAAAAATCAGCAACAAAGTAAAATTGAATGAGCGCATGACAAAACTTGCTTGTTACACATCAAGAACACTGTAATCATTGAGGTCACTTGAACTACCGCTGCGCTCCATTAGCAAACTTCTGTAAAAAGTTTTGATCACTACAAAGCATACATACCTACCATCAATACTGTCCCCTCGTTAGGCCTACTTCTTTAAGACATAGAATGCATGAAGAATCGCTCACTCCGTTTCATGTCTAGAGATTGTTACGTTCTCCGAACCAAGAGCAGTATTAAGTCATCTATCTATATCAGTCCGCAAGCAGACGTTAATTTTCACACCAGTGCCTGCGCGATGAAGTGAAGTGAAATTTCACAATCTTCGTTACAGTGTGATTGCGATTATTCCATAAATGTGACGCACCATTGTAATAAGTCAGTTGAAGTTCCGCGCTCTGTCCGGTTGGTTTCTTCCGCAACCCTTCTCTTTTTGCGCAGTTTCAGAATGCATTCTGTTATTCACTTTAGTCCCACATGTGAACACGACATCCTGTTTCTTTAACTGCATGAGCATCCAAAGTTTATATGAACCAACTAACGCCTGAATAAATCTTTTTTAAGAGCCACGATAGAAAAAGGCAACCACTACACTAATATGTTTTCAATGTCCAGAATTCAGTTAGATTAAAAAGAACGCGTAATACTTCATCAGACACTATAAAATGTTGATAGATCTTGCTCCTCAGGACAGCGCCTTTTTCAGTTGAGGTTCAAGCTTGTAATTGAGTTATTTTTACATGCAGCTTCTGCTTTCGCCGTCTATTTTTCTGTTATTTTTACGGGGTACTTATTACCTAACATGATTCTCAATCTTGGGCCTTTAGGGGTGTAATAAATTGTGATAATGACGGTTTGTGTGTAAGTGGTCAGAGTTTTGAATAATACAGGTATAGAAGCCGCTTTTCATAACAGAAAAGTTCCTAGCACATGCAGTCGTTAGGTGTTGTTGAAATACCATTCTTGTTTTCCAAGGACTCTATTCCACGGCTCGGGCAATAACCTAGCTGTCGCTCAGCGAGAGGACCAGCGAAAGAAAACACCCCAACGTTCAGTGTCCTAAGTTCAATGGACTTTCCGTATTGAAATCTTCCATGCAAGTCGGTCGTATAGTATTGTGGAAATGCGAAGTCCTTGTGATATAGAAAAATAAATGGACATCCATACGTTTTTTGTATGAAGTCTAAAAGCGTCCTATACTTTTTACATAAATTCTGTAACATGTGCACGATGTCATATGGAATCATAAATTTTCCTAGGCGCTTTCGATAACGTCTATACCAACTCTTATGCGCTTTACTGAGACCATGTAATCCATATGAATATATAGGGAACTATGGGATTCGCCTTATGGAAACCTTCAGTGGGGGTGCAGTGCCCGCTGAAACATTGATTCTTTGTATCTGTGATTATTGCTTTGCTGTTGTAAATATAGATTTTTGCATTGTATTCAAAGATATAACAATGTGCTAGATATTAAAACTGCTCTCCAGGAGAGACAGCTGCACAATAACTATCCTATTTCTTGGCAGAAATCTTAACCGTATTAAAATGAAAGCAAATGAAAGGAGGGTAGTTGGAGGCACTGTTGTGGAAGGCTGCGAAAAAATGTTCTTAAGAATGGAGAAGTTTCAACGTAAATTGACATTGCACAGCACTCGAGCTCTGTGCGACTTTATTAAAAATTAAACAGTGGCCAAAGTACTCATTAAAAGCGCGCATGAAATAACGGCACTGTAAAAAAATTATATCCGGTCCTTAGCATAGAGGCGGTCATTAAACATAAGCTGGAAAGAAAAAAATTGGTAGGCGTTCAACTCAGTTAAACCGGGCAGACGTGCGAAAGCAGGTGGTTATTCTACAATTGCAAGTGGCACTTAAGCCCCGCCCTAAGGGCATGACGCGATGTATTTTGTGGTTTAATGTCCATATATGCAGAATAGCTCATTCTCTACTTAAAATTCATAAAGAGCGGCGAGTCCTCATACCTATATAAGCGCAGTGGGGCAGCGGTTAAGTGAAGCGCCACTGCACTGGCAGGTGGCTGCTCCTTTTAAAGCCACCCGCAGGGATGGTGCGACCAAAGTTGTTCAAGGACGCACTTACGGTACCCTCTTGAAAACTTGGTGTAGTGAAGCTTTCGCTTCAAAAACAGGGAATAAAAATAATATAGTTTTGGATGTTTTCAAGAATAAGAGAAATTGTGATAGGCAAGCCTACATCAACGACACGGTCCTATAAAGATGCATTTCAGCGTGAGGGCTATCACTTGTGGTGTAAAGTGAAAGACTTAAGAGCTAAATGTAAGTTGTAACGGAAAACAGTTCTGCGGTGTCATGAATTACGTTCTGTCCCTTTTAGAGCATTGATACGGTATACAACAGATGGTATTAAGCATTACGGCAAGCAGCCGGGTTAATTGGCGAGATTACGTGTTTCAGCGAAAGAAAATCGCTGCACCAGCCGGAGGTAAACGCTAGCTTCAGATACGAGGAAAAAAGCTTTCGTTGAACATCCAGCTTAACTTGCAGCTGCTCATGCTGGCGACGATAACATCCTTGAAAGTATCTACTTCAGAGTGCACTCGTGCTGGCGCTCATAATACCCTTGAAAGTACCTGATTAGGAGTCTTCTAAAACTTCAGGTGCACATGCCTTCCTCGACGGCTCCGTTAGAGTCAGTATTGCATTTTAGTTTGAATTAGGCGTGATTATATACAAAGAAATCGTTGCATTAGAATAAAATTGTTTCGAAACTCTTGCCTTCATAACAAAAACACCGCACATGTTCACGAAGAACGGAGACATATACAGCGCATAATAATCCATTTACACAGGACTACACTTGGCCTTCCAAAACATTTTTTTTCTGAAGCGAAGATGTCCGTATTAATCAGAGGGCTCTAAGGACAAGCGGTTTCTAAGGAGCAATATTAAGGAAGACACCTTTGGAGACTGTCGAATCACGGAATAGGAATTGTGACACAGGCTCGAGCGAACATTTGCGACTCACCACTCCCTCCTTGATGTTTTCAAACACCGT
The DNA here is from genome assembly GCA_030143305.2 of Amblyomma americanum. Classification (NCBI taxonomy): domain Eukaryota; kingdom Metazoa; phylum Arthropoda; class Arachnida; order Ixodida; family Ixodidae; genus Amblyomma; species Amblyomma americanum. Next base: position 30,088 of record JARKHS020006321.1, on the reverse strand, counting down.
CCTAAAGCTGTCGGTTATGCTCGGTTTCAGGTGCTTGGTGACAAAGAACTTGACCATGGGATCGTTGAAGTTGTCGTATGATGCTCTCAAGCACGTTTGGACAGGCTTGCAATTTCTGCTCGCAAAGACAACTGATGCTCTGTAGAGGTTTCGAAAACTGTGGAATGCAAAGATCTAAAAGTCTAGCCGTATTTCAACATGACCAGCTACGAAGGATAACAGGTTCTGCGACAGCCAGCACTTTCATTTAGCCCTACACAATGTTCTCGATTGCACAGACCCCCAGAACTCCTGACATGACGCAAGACACCTAGAATATTTATTTATTTATTTATTTATTTATTTTGCAATGAAAAAGACGACAGTGCGCCAACACCAACCACAATGAACCGGTTTGGGTGGCCTCGGCGACCGACTAATAATAATAACAATAATAATATTAATAATCATAATAATTGGTTTTTGGGGCAAATAAATGGAGCAGTGTCTGTCTCATATCGTTGGACAACCAAAAGGCGCCGTAAGGGAAGGGATAAAGGACGCAGTGAAAGAAGAAAGGAAGAAATAGGTACCGTAGTGGAGGGCTCCGGAATAATTTCGACCACCTGAGGATCTTTAACGTGCTCCGTTTTAGAGCTCCAGCTCACTCTTGAAGTCCGTACTGCTGCCTCCGCTGCTAGGTCAGTTTGTTCCACGGTTACGCCGCCAACCCTTTCAGCGTTACAATAAACCGATATTTATTTATTTATTTTTATTTATTCAAAAATACCTGCAGCGTCCCACAGGTATACAGGCGAGTGTTTAGTATTAGCACGCACGACAGGGACACATTTGTCTCTTTACTGGGTAACACTTTTTATTTCCTGGAAGGCCTCCGCTATGAGGAGTTGACATTCCTTGCTATTTAACAAATTTTTCAAACGAACCACTGCAAGAACACAGAAAACACTTTTCAGGAAAGACGCTTCGTTTTTGGAACTGAAGAACACTGCTTCGTTTATTTTTTTTCCTTTTCTGGAGAAGAAGCGTTAGAAGGATTTCAAGTTTACTTTTCAAGTTTTGATTTTGTTCTCTTCTCGCACGATTCGTAGTTCGCTTAAACCTAGGTTCTTCTCTGCACACAAAACTTAGCGGAACATCGTCGCTAAACTAAACCTGTCACTCATTGTTTTGTTAGCTTTTATATTTCCTGGGGTCCTCGCTTTAAGGCGGAAGTGAAACGGAGCGGAAGTAATGAAAGGTGGGAGTGAGAATGCCTTCCGAAGCTTAGATTCCGCGCTTCGCCTCCCACTTATATTAGATTCTGAATGGCTGTAGTTGTGCTTTAGAACGTTTATGTGAATCGGCACCTGAGGTTTCAAAGCCGTTAGATGTAAACGGGTGACACGAAGACGGCATGGGTTTGAAAAAGTGAAAGGTAATAGGCAGATAAATTTTGGGCGTGCCTTTGCGTTGGACAAGTTGTGGAGGGCTAAGAGTTGTCTGGCACATTCATGACACGACGATATGAAGAAAAAGCGAGTCTATTTAAAACTTATAACAAGTGAAGCAAAGCCCTTGATCATATTTGGAGTTAACATTGATATGAGCCTCATTACTTGATTTTACCTCACACCAGCTAATATTCGTTACCTGCATGCGTAAGTTCCATTCCATCAAAATAGAAATTCAATAAACCCTCATCGGTAACCTCCGCCGGATCGAAATGTTGTTTTTTCAAACATTTTGTTTTTCCGGTTGACCTTCGAGCAGACAAAGGCTCTCCGAAACCTGGGTAAAATAAACGTAGTTTCGAATGAAACGTGCAATGTCTAAAACGCTGGAAGGATATATAATCCGCAAAAGAAGTTTCATTTTCACCGAGTTTTCTATATAAGTAGTCCTAGAATGAAACCTCTGTTACTAAAGAGGGGTTTCACTCGTCCAGTAAGATTTCATCAATTGAAATAGGCGGTGAGGCAGAAAGTTATGGCGCCAAGCTAAGCGATGATCTTTAAACTATGACAGCAGACCAGCCAGAGGGTCGGTAAAGTTTGCACCGTCATTAAACTATGAGATAGGTAACTTGGCCATTATCTTTTCTCGCAATTGGCAGGCCATCAATGAATTCTGGATGGAATGGTACACCCTCACAGAATTCTTTTAGGATGGCGCCTCTAAGATTGACTACGCTCGACGCTAGCTGTCGGAATATTCTGCAGAGCTCCATCTTGCCTACCGCGATTTGCAGACGTAAGGTACATTATTTCTGTGCTTGTCGAGAGCTCAGAGAAACCCAGGAGGCGAGGACTCGGGTTCTCTTAACCTTGTAGACTTCTAGGGCTCAGGAGTGCTCATAACAGCACTGTTGCGGCACGAAAATTTAACGTTGTCACCGGGAAATCCTCTGTGCAAGGCTGTACTTTATGATCGAGCCCAGCAGGTAGAAAGCTTTCTTTGGGTAGAATATAACGTAACGTAACAACGCCCTACTACGAGTTGAAAACCTGCACCAGAGATAACAGAGCTGATCAGGATAACGTCATCAATTGTTTATACCTCACTACCACTTCCGAGTAGCAGCGAGTGACACTGCAGCGCCCTCAAATTCATGGATGCACACTTAAAGCGTACATAACAAAAAACCCACCTTGCTCGCATGCGCCAACAGACGCATTCAGGAGACTGTTTTGTGGCCATAATGAGATGACTTATAGTTAGACGCAGTAGTTCAAACGCAACAAGAATTCAGGCGAAATATAGTCTGCAAGGGCTTATGGCATTAAGCTTCGGACTGATTGCTTCTAAAGATAGAATTGATCTAACTGGAAAGCAGTTGGATAGAACTATTTCTCAAAGCGATATCTGAAGACATAGCTGATGGCGAGAGATGCCATTTCATTCAGAAAAAAGTTCGGTGTTTAGCTGTTGAAGCAGAGCGTTGTCGGTGAAAATTTCAGAACGTTCCGGAAATGCAAACAAGTCGGAAAGATTTGTATTGGATGTCACTGAAGTAATTCTGCTGCGCTCTATTTGAAGCTGGCCTGGAAAACCAGCAAGCAATTCAGAAATGATCGTATTCACTGCGCGTGAGACCAGCTGAACAGCGCTGCAAGACGCAGCTTCCCATACCTGTTGAAGTCAAAGCGAAGCAACTCCGCAATAGCTTGCATGGCAACGTAGGTCACCAGTTCCACTTTAGGCTTGTCGAAGAAGGCGGTGACCAGGTCTCCGATAATGCCCAGGTCATGCGTGTCCATGCGAGAGTTGTTTTTGAGGTGCAATGTGATAGGCAGGTTGTCGTTTATTGCCTCCATTAAATCGGAGACAGATACTTGATTTTGAGGCTTCAATGAGAGAACAGAAACAACGCCGAAAAATGCGTATCCACGTTAGCCGTCCCTGCTTAAAGCGAGAGTGAGAATTTCTGTTTGGCTAGTTTAGACGGCATAAAGAATTTGAATCACAAGCATGGCTTATGTGCTTTAAACACTAATTCATAAACATAGAAAACGGGAAAACGAAACATTAGTGTCGCTATCCTCAGACGCTCAAAATAACAAACAAACAAACTACGGTGCATCGAGCAAGATATTTTGGCGCTGACCACTGTGGTTGAGCAAAACTGCCATACAATTCCTATCTGGGACGTTATAATACTCGAGAGTTGTTATACTGGAGAATCGAGATACGGTGAAACTTCAGGTGCTATGGTTTCGCGAATAAATGTGCCTTTCACTACCGGGCAAAGTGCGGCATAGCAAAAAGGGCACAAAATCTTTTTTTAACGAAGAAAAAACAGTAGATGAATTTTTCTTTAGTCTCCCTTTAAACTTCCTAGACACGTAATGAGCTTTGCCCTTCCTTAGACGGCATGTTCGCTCCTGGAAAACAAAAGTATTGCCGTTGCTCTTGAAGAGACGGTTCTGGTGCATGGCTAAGTTCTGAACTTTACTTCGCAAGAAAAGGCAAAGGAATGAAGCTGTGGACCCGAACTCTTTCTGAAGATGATAATAGTAAAGGAGCTGGTTGACATTTCTCAGTGTGTGCCATTCACTTTTGCAATGACCTTGCACTTTTACGGCAAATTAACTTCGTATCTCGGAGAAAAAGTTGAATTAGCGATGAATGTGTTTGAGTCCCTCAGCATAATAAACATCAAAGTAAAAAGCTTTTTCGCCTTAGAAGAATGTGAAGTTATCATGCTCGGCCGGAATGATATATGTGCTTCAAGCACTTCGTGTGCGTCGTTTACTTTTTCCAGTGTCTCGCCCTCGGTCATAAACAATTCATAAACAAAGCAGTCAGCATCAAAAAGTGTCCTAAGGGTATAAAAATTTCTTCCGTAAAAATTTGGAAGTGAGATTTCTAAGTGAGACCAGAAATTTGCACGGGGTAATGTCTCAGTATGTCTGCTTCATAATCGTAAATTTTTCTCCTATTTCAAGGCATATTTTCTCCACGGAGCATAACAGCAGGAAGTCACATTTCGAGTTGCGTTTTAAAATTTCATTTGTCATTTCGCGCACAGATCCTGCGTGATTACGTCGTACAACGTTGCCTCAGTAGCGGACACCGTGCTCGCAAACATGAGATAGGGACTTGTAGTGTCGACACATACGGAGATCTAAAATGATGGAGTTTGTTGCAAGTCCAGTGCTCTGAGTTTGAGTGCAGATCTTTGAGAAACATGCCAACCTGAAATACGATATTCATATAACAGTAGAAGTTTGCCTAAAGGTATTCAGAGGGTCGATGACATGCAGGTATGCTCCCAATCTGCGAGATCAGAATTGGAGCATTCACAGTGCAACCTGCCTGAAAATATGTTCCAAGCAATCGTTGTAGAAGAATGGCATCAAATGCGTCTTGCATTGTTGCAATTATTGCGGACACTAGGCGTAGCCATGCACAGCATGCCACAACCTCAAAAAACGGGTATGTGAGTTAAAATATCCTAACTTTCTTTGCAGAAAAGATGCTATCGGCAGAGAAATCTTTACGATTCAGACAAAATTGTTCAGATCGCACGTTGGGAATATCGCTACTTTTTATGCGCCGAAAAAAAAAACGTAAGGCTGCAAAACAACCGAATATCTCTAGCGTACGTCGCCTACTCCAGCAATCGTCAGCAACAATGTAGAGACGCCCAGAGATACATTGCCGTCATAGGAACATTAAATATCAACGAGGAGGCCAGGTTCAGGCGTGAGGCCTCATCCGTCAGAGGCCACTTTTAAAAACTCTTGCGGCTGTTTTTTGGAACCTACAGGCTGCTTCGCCGAATTAGTGCAGCTGATTAGAATTGCTGCCTGAAGGGACTGTCCGCCCTTCGCTCCGCACTCATCAATCTCAAATTGTGAATGTTAGCAGAATGAAACCTTACCACTCACATTAATTTCAGTGTTCATGCGTTTGTTCTTTTGCTGCCTTTGTTTTGTGCCTTATTTGTCTTGTTCAGTGACGCTTTATTTTGCCTTGCGTCAGTTTAGAACCGGGATGAATCTTTTCCTGAGGGGAGGAGGGTGACAACACATTGTAAGGGGCACGAAAGACCCTCGGAGGACTTGTGAACACAGTACGTGAACATTGGTACGTCGGACAGCTGAGCGCTGCGCGTGCAGCCCAGCGTTGCGCGCGTGCGCATACGAAGGGTCTTTGCGAGGCGACGGGACTAATAACGCGGCGCGCACGAGGAGCGAAGAGCGGACGTGTCCGAAAACCGATTTGTAAAGGGAGACAGCGCAGTGGTGATTGTGTCATTCATGCGTGGAGGCGGCAGCCGTCGGACGTTGGGTCCGTGCTGCCGTGAACCTCTCATGGATCTCTACCGCAAGCCTCCTGCGTTCCTTGCAAGCGTGGAGGTAGCAGCCGATGGATTGAGGGTACGTACAGCTCAAAGGTGCCCTTAGATAGCCTGTTTTAAGCCTCTGGCGCTTCGGGCCGCTGTCGACGGGACCTGGCTACGATTCTCCCGCTTGTACCAAGATCTTCGGGCTCTTAAAGGGAGACTGCGGCATCTCATTGTTTTTCTCTCCGTTCCTACTACCACCTGGCTCCCTTCCGTCGCTTCCTTCGACGCATCGCCAAAGACTTGTCGCACTACATCCACCCGCGTCCGCCCTGTCTGCAAAGCATCCCCGCTTGACCTGGGACGCTCAGTACCTGGTTAACTCTTTCAGTTTATTCTGTAGTGTTTTACGCGTGTTGAGTGTGTGTTTTTCTTGATTTCGTGTGCGTTTCTGAGTGGCCCCTTTTCTTTTAAATTATAAATACGGCTTCGTTGTGTTCTCTTTGATCTCTTTGTACCCTTGTCGTCTTGTTCTAATCTGCACGCGTTAACCTTCCCCTTCGGAAAGTCGGGGACGCGCCACCAATTCGCGACACATGCAAAGTGCAAATTTTTTAGGTGACATATGTGTTGCTCCATCGTTGGAATTTGAAGGAGACGAAGTGTATGTTCGCGGTATGGCTATGCAGAACAAGCTTGATGTGCGTCCATACTTCACCCATGGCTCTATCAACAAGAAACACCATTTTTCATTCGACTACAAATAGAAACACTGGTAAGCAATAAGGTGAATGTGGGTGTTTTTTCTCTGAGGAAAAAAGGAATTCATGCATGCATATTTTTGCGCAGTAATAAGCAACCAACCATCCCATTCCAACGTTCAATTCTGAAGTGCACGTCAATGAAAATGGTATTTAAATCTTGCTTTGCTCAATGTGTGATCTATTTACATTCAGAATTTTGTTGGAGGTCTCCCGAGTAAGGGTAGTCAACGACTTATAAATCACTACAGTTATGAGAAGTCTCGCTGAAGAAGTGTTTTTGGTGTTATCCTCACAATAATGCCGCGAACTGGAGCGCAGCGCACAAATATACCCCGGCTGCTTGGACAGCGTAGCACGTAATGTCTTTTTTTCCACCGCTGTTGAAATACACTCTACAGAAAACAAACTGGTTACGCACACCCTTGGAAGTCGGAAAGCTCTTCGCCCTGCTGTCCACAAGGTGATCAATTTACGCCTGGTTCTTATCACTAGAAAGCTGCTGAGTGTATGGCTGTAGTGCTCACCGTTGATAGTTCATGGACACTGTGCTCTTGAATCAGGCGGCTGACGGCATCATTCCACTTCCGCGACAGCTGTCTGTCCCAGGCCAGCGTATTAGTGGCTATTTGCGACGTAATGGCCTCAATCCCGAGGCTGAATATGGCGTCGTTGATGTACAGAGTCCAGTCTCTCTCGACGTAGGCGCGTGTGCCGCTGGAGCAGAACTTGTGCCTCATTGATTCGCCCACCTCCATGACGACGCGTGCCTCTCGGATTTTCTCGATGACACTAAGCTTGAGCACCGTGTTGATTCCCTGCAGCGTACCAGACATTGAGTTTCGTAAAGACGTCTTTAAAGGAGAACATTCTAGCGCCAAGAGGGGATTGAGTTTGTACACGGTGTCGCAGGTGTAAATAAATGTGGTTATTAAAAGAAGTATATGACACTAGGGAAAGTGACTAGGTGCTGCTGGGAGTTTCTTGGCACATACTAGGGTATTTGTTTAGGCATCCTTAAAACTGCAGTATTTTTGCATTTATTTTCCTCTTTTAATCATTTCATTTCAGTGCCGGTACAGGTTTTAGACAACCATGGAAATCACATGCCTTGAGTATTTGCAATTAAAGAATGTTTCACCAAGTTTTCGTAGCGATCATGAAAGCAGTGGATCAAAATACAAAACTTCAGTGTTAGCCGCTTTCTGGCGCCACCGATCACGTTCTTCAAGAACAATGGCCGCCTCCGATCGCGTTCTCTAAGAACAACGGCAGACAGCATGCAAAGATCGATGATCAGTGTAGATTGCTGTACGTCTTCCTGTAGCTATTGTCTGTCTGTAACGATGTCTCCGTATATCTTTAAATTTAAAATATCATATAGTGATGAGGTTTTTCCACCACTTTTGCAAAAACGAATTACCTATATCGCAATCTCTAAAAGTGTGCCAGAGACACTTACGCATACGCACGCTCACTTTACGCCAATCGTCAGTAGTCATCATCCCATATCTCGACTGTCCTAGCAGGCAGCGCCTCTCCGATAAAATTGACTACCTCAGGTACGCGTATTGAAGCGCTCAACAACGATACCGGCACGAGGGAGGTTTTATGGCTCGCAGACGTTTCAGTGCTTCGAAAAGAACTACGTACACTATGCCCACCTTCCCTGGACACTAAGCAATGAAAATCATCTGCATACTGCCAGTAGTGTACAGCTGGAAACTCAGATGAGATATTTCATACCTTTAATTTTGTGAAAAACCAGGAAGCCTAGTGAGATCATAAGTGAACGTGGCCGACTTTTCGCCTTTGTTGCTAAATTTGACTTCTGATGTGGTTTTTCCACCACAGCATCCGTTTCGGAATTCCGCAGAAAGTAAACGGGACGTACCGAACATTTCAAATCCGCCCATTGATATTTCGCTTCGGGTAGCCGTGGAGACTACTAGCGTTTCCCTAGATTTTCTAGGCTTGTGTAAATTGTTTGGAAACACTCCAATACTATAGTTGTCAAAAATGGTCGGCAGCGTTTACACTGGATTTAATTTTAAGTCAACCGCTCTCATGTTAGATACTCTAATAAACGTAATAAACTAGTTATTAGGAACAAACAGCACTGGTTCGCCTTCACTCATGCGCATGGTCTACATATTTAGACAGGTGGTTACTTTAAAACGCAATGCCGTGCGTCATGATTGCGCATACGACTGATTGATGTGCCGTGGTCTTCACTACAGGGTTAAAATATGTCGTTCTGGAGTAAGGCACAAGACGAGACATTTAAACAACATGCCTCAATTGCACCTATTACACAAAATATAGGCTAAGTGAAATAGAGAAGTAGATTGGACCTTCAGACATTTGAATAATCCCAGAAACGGAATCTACGAACTGCTCTCAAGCCATTGTAGGCGCACTAAAAATCATTAGCAATTTCAGCGAGCGTTAGCAATCTGCAGAACCTGCAGGAGTGTGTACTGAATGAAAAAAATCACCGTCCTTGTGCCAAATGAACTGCCCTCGAAAGGCCTTCAGGTCTGTTCCAAGGGTCTTGAGCATGAAAGATGAAAGCTGTACTCTCAAAAGGTGTCTTTCCTAGTTAAGATGCATACACAAGCACAAATTTCGAGAGTTCAACTGAGAGCTGTGATAAAGATGAAGTGTGGCAAGTGCGCTGCACGCACTCGCGCGCATGGGGGGAGAGAGGACGACGAAGTAGGAGAATACAGATCGGCTCGACCGTATGCTACGTGTACTGTTTCATTGCTAATTATCATTATTACGATACAACAAGAGCTAGTACTGCGGGTGGGCGCTCATTTTAGCAAAGCGGATGGCGCGAAACATAGTTTCGTTGGAGCTAGTAATATTCCCGACTTACAACACAATCGACCGCATATTTGTGGATTAAAAGATTCTCTTGCCACAGGGAAGGTTGAGAACGTCTTTCATCTTTGCAAAGTAAAATGCTAGAAAGCAAGATCTCAACTTTTTCGATTAAGATCGGACGTCTTCCCGTTTTTCTTCACCTAACATACGTATTCCTCTCTCCTTATCTTTCGACCTTAATGTACACAATTACCCCTATGCAATGCCATACGCCTGCGCAGCAGCATTCTCAGCACAACCATGCAGGTGCCTCTATCTTTCAGCCAACGCGGTGCATCCAGAGAAACCAGCGCAGCTTCGTGCAGATGAAGTTACTGAGAATGAAGCTACCTGGCTGGTTGGGGTAAGGCCTTCGGTCTCACCCAAAGTGACTCTATTTTCTTTCTGCCCTGGAGATTTTTTTTCAGGCTGAAAACACGTGCGCACATTAGCGTTGTATGAAAAAATTTGAGCCGCTTTATTGGTCTGTGTACACTGTTCAGACAGACGTTCCGCGTGAACTGTCGGGTCGCCCCGCCGCTCTTGTTATTTACCGTCGTTGATGGAGGACCCCTCCTAGAAGGGCCCGTTTGCGTTCATCGTATTGTTCCCCATGTTCGCAGTAGTCCTCTGCTCAGGCCTCTACTGGCCCCCGCTACCTGAACGGCACATTCCATCAGCCGTCGCTGGTACCAGGAGGAACGGATCGATAGTGATATGTGGAAGGCGCCTGGCGGTGTCTGCTAGAGCCGAAGGAAACGGCATAACGCAGGTCAGGTTTCTTGACAGCGCTCCCCTTTGTTATTGTAAGCCGGTCCTGAAGAATAAAAATTTGTCATACGTGAGCCTCAGGGGTTGGCGTCACGCCGTGGCTTTGCTCATTGACTGCGTGGGTTGGCCTGTGGGGGCAGTGCTTTATGTGTGCGCTCGCACACCACGATTTCGGGCCGCGTGAGAAAGTGGGCTTGTTCCCCTTTCTTCTGGGTGTGTTTATTTTTTTGAGATCGTGTGCCAAATTATTTTGGCCGTGGCACACCCTCAATAAACTTCAGTTCTGAGTTAAGCGCTGTGTCCCTGTGTTCCTTTCGTGCTCGTGATTTGGGCTGAGTCGTTAATGACAAACCAAGTTGCGTAATCTTCCAATTGCCCCTTTGTACGCTGCTTCCACCAGCAGACCTCGCAGTGTTGTCGTTTGAATGGGCAAATGCGGGATCTCGCTTCCGGGAAGGGAGGTGAAAAGATGACGTACACAATGAAAACTGTGGGAAATTTGGGGGGGGGGGGTTTGTTGGGAGTTGCGCGTGCGTTGCCTGCGTTGACACGACAACCTTCGCATGGGCGCTTCACGCAGGCCTACAAGTCGGCGGTTATCGTTGATTTCAGTCTGGCGTGTTATTCTCTGTGTGGTTAGATGAGGTCTGTGTATGAGTGTACTGACGCTATCTGCGGTTTCTTGAGCCCTCTTGCTCGAACTCGTGAACTGTACATAGCTCCTCACTTGATAGAGCTCGCGGCGTTTGCGAGCGCGAACCGACTCCGACGCGTCGATTCCGGGCGGGTAGCTCGCCGTGCCGACGCACCAACCACTTAGGTCGTTGCATTAGTCGAACAGGTCTGCATCGACTCGGTGTCCTCTGGTTAGCGTGGAGTGAGGGATATACGTTTCATGCCACGAGCAATGCTGAATTCTTGGCTGCGGGATATTGGGCGGAATGACGCGTGGCCTCTGGGGCAGCTGTGTGCCCGGATATCGTTTTACGAAGACACGCACGCTGGCCGGTCTTGTGGATTTCGACGAGTTCTTTCGGCGTGTTTTGCACGTCCAGTTGGAGCAGTCGGTGGGTCTGTATGCGGACGCAAGCGGAGGGATGTCTTGTGCGGTGATCGGAAGAGGACGTCCTGGCATCTCAGATCAGAGAGGCTTCGGCGGCAGCAGTAGATCAGCATTCCTGCACGATTCGAATAGTGCCTTTTTGCTCGTGCCTTCAGCGGCATTGTGAGAGATGCCGCGAATGAGGAGGAGGAGGAGAAGAACTTTAATGAAACAGGAGAGATCTCGGTTGTCGGCCTGGCATGCTACTCCAGGTGAGGGCGAAAGAAGAGAAGAGTAGATAATAGGATGGCGAAAAGAAAAGGGAAAGACAAAAAGAAAGGGTGAATGGTGAAATCAAGCACACTCACGCATTCACAAACACACGCACACTTCATTGTCAAAGGATGTCCACCAATCCCGTGTCTCTTAAAAATACTAAAAATGCTTTTGTGCCGCGCACACCCGAAGCCGCGTTCCTCAAGGGTCCAAGAACATGCTTTAGGTTCACGGGGCCATCCTGTCGGAGTCCTAAAGCACTTAAAACTGCCTTGCGATGATTGTTGAAGACTTCGCAGCTGGAAATCAAATGTGGAAGATCTTCGGGCACACCACATGTTGGGCACAGAGGGCTACTTGATGCACCAATTTTATGTCAATAAGATTTAGTGCAGGCAACGTCCAGGTAAATTCAGTGGAGGCAATTTTGATAACATCTGGGTATATTGCGTGGCATGCGGTAGTCACAATTTTGGTCAGTATGTAGAAGGGGTGTATACTGATGCTGCGGATCACGCCACAAAGAGCGTTGCGCCTGCCAGAATTTTGTAGTTAGAAGCCTCGCGACATCATTGCAAGAAAATGGCATAGGTAGGAGCAAGGTGCTGTCGCCATGCGCCAACCTCGCTGCACCGTCAGCGGGGTGCCACATACTAGCATTGCGGCTCCACTATAAGTATGATATGGGTGTTTAAGTATTGAAATGGTTGTCGATGCTGTACCTGCAGACCCTTTATCACTTTCTTGACGCGAATCACAAGTAGTCTAACTTTTTCTTCTGCGCCCGTCAGGCCGGTCTCGTTCGCGTAGCATTGCGTCACCGCTATATGGCTTCTGCAGGCAATGTTGAAAGCAGCCTCAGACGCCCTTGGACCTGCACAGCATGATGCCGTCGGTATAAAGTATCTGGTGCATGTCAAGAGTTCTAGACATTAGTGGGAGGTCAAGAACAAATCTTGTAAGATTAAGTGTGGCTGTCTCGACTGGTTTGCCGAGTCTTGTGGCACCGAATGTTTCCTGTCATCATGGCGTCGGTCCCGTTGGAGAGGAAGTACACACGCCAGCCGCAGTGTGACTTGCAGATTCCATGAAGGTGACCTCATGAGATAGGTTTTCAAATACCGCGTTCAATTTTAAGGATAGCGTAGCTCACTCGCATTCAGCCCGGGTGATCAATTTCATCTTTCTGCATTTGCAGAAGCCCGTATTGGGCGAAGAGATACGGCCGGAACCCAAAAAAGATGTCCAGAATGGACGAAATACTGTAACGCCCTAGCGCTACAGTCCTTGTGTCGCAGACAAGCGGGCGTTAGCATGAGGCGGCATTGTCAGGAGCAACCAAGTGGACAGGTGGGGCACCTGGGTCACGTTACCTTTTGACATAATCACAACCTTCAGAACGGATTTTGAAAAAACTTCCCATTCGGTCAGGTTGCTAGTTAATTTAACGGTTGGTTGCGAAACATTGCTCGGGAAGAGCAGCCTGGTTTTCACAAACCCCATCGGAGGGCAGCACATGCCATCGGGGGCAGTGGCGCACCGCTCAACCGCTGATCAATTGCGCCAGGAGTGTTATGACGACTCCCAAATATATGTGAACAAGTTGTCGAGAACTTCCCCTTCCGTATATAGGGGAATTTATCGACTAAGGCTATCGCGCAAAAATTTCTCCGGCAGAGCTTAAGCATCTATTGCAGGAACTTTTCAGGTGGATGTGGAGTCGCTTCAACACTGCATAATCGAGAAATTTTTCAAAGCCCAACGTCATGATTTTTCGCATGTAAGCTCTTGAGGGCAAGCTACGTGTGCTGTTTCTGGATTGTGGTTACGTGTTCCTGCGACCGTTATTGACAGAGGTTGCCCGTCCCTCACTTCTCACTGCAGATTTCGGAAAGGGCGATTATCGAGCTGTCGTACTAATTCTTCTGCATATCACACATCGTTTGATCCGCCGAATCTGCGGTTCTTGCGAAGCTCGGGAGGAGAGCTCGGATTCCTGCTTCCGTGATGACATCGTCCAGGGATTCATCTACGGTGATAGCAGTTTTTGTGCTGCGGTCTTGAAGCAGAAAACCGCGGAGGAGCGGCGGCGCTTAGATTGTCCTGAACGTTGCCTAGCTCCTATAGAACAGCCTGGGCCAGTTCTCTTTTGTGAGCTTCGCCGTGCATCATTGCGCTTTGTTCCTGACTTGCGCTATGCTTTCTGTGGGATTGTGGTTGTTCCTGCTTTTATGGTGAACAGCTCCGTAAACTTCTCGGCCACCTGGGAATTTTTAACGTGCACTGGTATCGCACAGCGCACGGGTGCCTTTTCGCGCTTGGCGTGCATCGAATTGCATCCGCCGCAACCGCAATTGAATCAATTTCCCTGTGCTCATCAGGTGAGCCGGCGATGTCAGTGCACGTTACAAAGCGCCAGGTGCTCGATGTAATTCCTGATCTCTCTATAACATCGGTTTCTCCCGTTTTTTTTACTGCTGATTTTACCACTTTTCTTCCAGCGTCGTTCTCGAGCCCATCGAGAAGTGAGACATTTGGAGTTTCTCTTGTTTGTCATTATGGATGGATTGTTGCTGCTGTGCGATGTGCGCGCTCGTTAATCCAGCGTGTTTAAATTATTCCGGAGAGCTCCACTACGACTTCTCTCACAGCCCATGCGTTGCGTCGAAATGCTTATCCTAACAATTTACAGTTGAATACCTCTTGAAGGCAGATACAGACGAACACATTTCCAAACTTCCATAGACTACATCCCATACACCAAACATTATACTCCAACACCTGTCCCTGGTACCAGGCCCGCCCTACAGTCTTCCACTTTTCGTGGGGATGTGGGGCCAAACCAAACACTCTACAGACGGAAAACACGTCGAGAGGCGCTGCTTACCAGCGATAACCTGGAGGACCAACGGGCCCTCATACAACTAGACCGCAGGGCAGCTCAAGCCAGTGGAGCCCTGGAATGAGGGCCCCACCCATAAGCTCGCCCAACTCCCCTTCTCTTTAATAAAGTTTTTCCTCCTCCTCCTCAATACCTTGGACAGAGTGAGTCGTATCACGAAGAAGAAGAGGACGGTGGGGTCCTGGTTGTGCTCCAGCCACTCGGTGAAGCTCAGGTCTAGGAGGTAAAGGGCCTTGCGCACCCGCACATCCGCCTGCATGGGGTTGGTGTGGAAGTCAAGGCAGGACCTGTAGAACACGATCAGGTTACGGTATGGCTCGTTCTCTCCGACATCAACCTGGGTCGTCGAGAGAGTCTGGTTCATGTTCCCGATAAGAAAGGTTGTTCAACACCTCCCGCACGCTGATTTCCAGAGGCTGGCTGCTGGCCCACTCGCCGCAGGAGTACCTGGAGCCAAGATCGAGTGAAGGGAAATATAAACATTACTGAAATACCCGCAGCATGGGTAAAGAACAAACTCTAATATGTATTTTCCAAAATTGGAATTTCCTAACGCTACTGTTAGGAATGTACGGCTTGAATAGTGACCGATATTTAGCTATTTTGTAACAATCAGCCCAGAGGTATAAGCAACAAATTTGGGCAGATGCAGCTACTTATGTTTCTGAGCGCACAACAATGTGATATTCGACATCATTATCATTACTTCAAAGTTCAGCTCAGATCCCCAATAAATGATGACATGTGCGCTTTATCTATAATTAAATCCATCCTACTCCGGCTGGGGCATCTCGTCTTGCCCAGTTATATGTTATCATCCATCCACCGTACCTTGTCACCCCCCCCCCCCCCCATTTCCTTTGCTTAAAAATTGACTTTGCGAGACTACGGGAGCATTGGTTGTATATTTCCTGCAATCCATACCTATATTTTGTCAACCTTAATCGCCAAGCAAAAAAGCACTCACTTTCGCAAAATACCTTGTTGTGTGCCGTGATATTTCTGCAACATTTCGCATGTTGAGGTCGTGTTTATGGTGAGAATAGTAGTAATGGTACTTATTCCTTTGAAAGGATCATACCCAGCAATTCTGGACAAAAAACTTTTTGAGTGGAAAACCGTTTATTAACGTAACTTTTTCATATAACTAAGATTTCACTACAAGAATCAAGATATCCGCAGATCAGCCGATGGCTGTTCTGTATTTTTTTTCTACTGACGTTTTTACTATTATTAAAAGTGTGCCGCATTGGTTTTCTATGGCACTCTTCCTTTTCCATCCGATAGCTTGAAACACATTAAAAGAAAGATTTTGTTACATGTATGAATAGTGGACCATTACCTTAAATACGTCCATAACGTATCTTACAATTTATTCAATTGTCATAGTTTTCGCCCGAGAAAGCAGGACGTGAGCGGGTGCTGTTTTATGCTTGCTAATATTTGACCATAGAACTGCACAATCAACGCAACCACGAGCAAGAACACACCAACAAACATATTATAACATGTCTTGGCGGTCAGGCTTATTTTTCCTCGCTGCGTAGACTCTAGACTCTATCCCTGGTATGAACGTTGCAAATACACAGTTAAGATTCGATTTATCTTGGTCAGTGTGCAACACAGTGGCATGACCTCTACGGAGGTAGAGTATTAGCGTCTTTACTGGAATGCTAAGGGCTGTAGGGCAAAATGGGCATCGAACTGGCAGTGAAAGTGCCTGCGGCTTGGAGACTACTTTGCTCGCGCGTTCGCTATATAACGAACTAGCCTCTCTTCCGCTAAAACCAGTAATTGCAACTCTTTTTTCTTTTCGTCTATTTTTTATCTGAGGACTGTCGTTTTGTTCGGGATTATCTACTTGGTGAAATACCGAAGCCGTGATCAAATGCTTAGCAGAACAGCAGCTCACTGGGCGAAGAAGACCAAAAACTTGAGGTGCTCACAGGTAAAAGTTGTCGCACGGGTGAAGCTCTCTTCCCTGCTTGCCTGTGGTGGCGAGCCTCATGTCCTCTGCGATCTCCTTGGCCTTGATGCAGCCGGGCGACGAACAGGGGGTGATCTTGAGGGCGCGGTTAGTGATCACATCCAGAGGCTTGGTGTAATAGATGAGCGCCGCCAGCACCAGCACCAGGAGCGCAGCCAGGATGACAAGAGCAGTCACGAGCATTCGCCGCGCTTCCTCTTGCTCAGGGTCCTTGGCGTGGGGGCCTTCGGGCGCCGCTGGAGCCCACTCGGGAAACTGGTCCGCACCTGTAGCCAGGATTTAAATGTGATCTCAGCTGATACAAAGTGGCAGTACTTTGGTGAAAAAGTAATTAAGATAGGGGTTAAAAGCGAGTGAGTTAGGAAACTAACGCTAGGTTAGCATCCTGATAAAATTAAAAAAAAGATATAAAAGGGTACCATGATAGGCAAATCAGCCATCAAAAGGTCCGTAGAGAGGACGGAGTGCATTCCAACAGAACGGACAAGTCGGAGGAGGCAGCACACAGTCCTGAAATCGAACGAGTTTTGGAGAGATATCCCGGAGATGCAGGATAAAGTAATTGAAGCTATGTGGCAAATGCTTCCGTCCTCCAATGCTTGTTCTCGGACTGATGAAAGTCACCGTGACGAATACAGAATAGTGCAGCCATTATTTCGCATGGAAATCAGTTACTGACAGTCACCTTGTAATTTCAGATATTCTTGCGAATAATGAAGCGAGAACGGCTTTCTTCACAAACGCTGGATTTTCGGAACCTTGAGGATGTCACATCCTGTCTCAATTGGAACTAATTGTGAAGGATGAAGGCATGGTTGCGAACACCAAGATGAGTGGTTGAAATGCTCCTTTGTTGACAATTTACTAAACAAGATTTTATTCGCCAGTAACGTTTACACCACCGGCAAATAGAACCATTGTAGTTGCTTAGAATAATGGTGAGCCTTTTTTGTTTAGACAGGGCGTGTCGAAGTCTGCGCATCTGCCATGCACTTGTACACTCCTAATTAAGACTGATTAGGTTTCCGTTTATGAAGTCAACACTCTGCTCAAATAACTGCCTTATGTTGAACTACGTTGTGAAAAAGGGCTGGTTTCTCTTTACTTTTAGTTCGTTTATTTCTTCCTAGAATTTCCGCTGCTCCCTTTAAATTTTCAGGGTGGCTACAGCAGAAATGGTAGAACAAGGACAATTAAAACAACGAACATGTCATTGTTCTGCCATTTTTGCTGTAATCGACCTAAGTATGAACCCACAATTTCAGTTATCCATTCTTTTTTATGGTTTTCTGGAGAAGTCTAGGCCATCGTTAACCAAGGTATAACCACAAAGCGCCGTTCAATAAACTGAAGAGTGCCCAAAAGTCAAATTTATTTTGGCAGTCGTACTTAATTGCTCGAGCTTTAATTATCCGGAGTATATATCGCAGATTCTGTAATTGACCGTATATTTTTGTCTTGTATATTGACTGTATTGTATATTGTATATTGACTGTATTTGACTTCCTGTCTCCTCACCTCTTTCATTTCATTTCTCCATTCTTTCTGCAATTCTTTATTTCCGCTGCCCCAGCTTAGGTGCTTCAGTATCGATGGCAGATGCCGGGGCTAGTAAAAATCTTTTCCTTCTGCTTTACTATTATTTTAATGAAAAAAACACACTACCACCACCACAACTGTATATACTCTTACATTCTCTAAAAAATGTCGGCGATGTTGCTGTTGTTTTCTATTGTTAATCTGTTCCTTTAACGTTTGGCCCTAGGTGCATATTTCGTGACTTGAGATCAGCCACATGATTTGAAACTATTTCAATGGGCTTCCAAAGCACTTTGTATAGGCCTATATCCTTAAAAATATCCACGCAAGTCACCACGGAAGCGCTAATCGGGGTGCAAATCATGCGTGCCCGCATAGATGGTGTAAATCTCTTAGGGTACTTTTTGTTGTAGGGCCGTAGACTCTTTGAATAATCCAAAAATTTGGCTAATTTTGCTTAACCATTGTTTGCTTAATCATTAACCATTTGATTAGCCATTATTAGAGCGAAATAACATTTGAGAAATTTTCAGAGCACAGGGAGATCCTCTAACTTATTGTTTACCGGAACACAAATAGGCAGGTATTGAGCAGAAATCATCGTTAAGTATTTAAAGGCTTTTAAAACATATCTTTCACTACACTGAGACCTCGAAAGAAGTGTTGGCTTTTGGCTCGTCTCAAGAAGAGCAATAATTTTGCGCAGACTTTATTTTCACAATTGTCGCTCTTTATGACGGATGACAGGGCATGATATAACTTCATCGTGATGGAACAACGCAGAAAAGACACGAAGAAAAAAACAGGGCGACACAGAACTCGATTCGTCGGGTTCGTTTTTCCGTCAGTGTGTTATTTGAGCAACTACGGCCGAGTCACCTTTATATTCTTCGTGAACTTGCACTTTTACCCACAATTCGTGGTATAGGCACCTGTTGAGTAGCTCGGATTTTACTTTCAGTGGACAGAACCGTGAATCCGCTGGTGAAAT
Source organism: Amblyomma americanum (assembly GCA_030143305.2). Taxonomy (NCBI): domain Eukaryota; kingdom Metazoa; phylum Arthropoda; class Arachnida; order Ixodida; family Ixodidae; genus Amblyomma; species Amblyomma americanum. The sequence goes on along the minus strand of JARKHS020006321.1, from coordinate 11,178 downwards.
TTTCATTGCAGTTTCTTCTAACACCACTTCGTCTTCAACTTTTCCGTCCATGTGCAAAGGATGAGAATAATCTAGTCAACTTTTTCACCTACTACAAAGGCTACAAGCCAGCTACATATGTACATCAGGCTAAAAGAGGCATAAATGCCCAAATGTTTCCGAGCGAATGTATTCCACAGGAAATTTTGTAAACCTGCAGGACAACGGAATCCTAGAAGCTAACCTGAATTGAAGAGGTTTGCTATATATTTTCCCGGTATGTTCGCAGGAGTAAGAAGTATACACCGTGCTCAATTTCATTCATAAGAAACAGCTGCGGATTTAACAGCCTAGGTTTTCACCCTGTCACGTTAATACAGGCGGCAGTTCCCTGTACTTTCACACATAGAAAGATACAAGTTCAGGCAATAGTTCGCTATTTTTTTAATAAACACAAAACATATTTTGCTGTACGAATGCTCCTACCGGAGTTATTTGAATTTTGCGAGTGCCGCGATTTTTCTTGGTAAGATGTCTCGTGTTGTTTCTCTGTTGAATCATAATTTGTGTGAAGTTCTCGCGGCTGACTAGGTGACTCGTTAGTGCCTCAAGCTCACCTTCCCACTCGGTTGCTCCTTGTTCGCCTTCGGGGGATATGACTGGCTCCCCTGATAGAGCTTCTTCCGGTTCTTCTTTGGTGACCACCGGGGGGTAGCCGTGAACCTCGGCAGGCTGCTCAGCCATGATTTTCAACGATGCCGCAGGGGTCGATTTCCCGCTCGCGGAACTCTTCGAAGGAGGTCCCGCTTGTCTCTTCGGAGAGCCCCACGCTTTGGACTTTTCGGTAGCAGTAACTTAGAGGCGAAAAAAAATATAAAAAAATGGCTGTGGTTAAGCTCTGGTTAAACCTGGAGTGACGCAATAGCTACAGCTGGCCGAGAGGACCTCGATCATCGAATTGCAAAGCCAGGCTTTCGCCGCTCCGTTTCGCGTGGCGCTCCTTCTTCATCTTCGTCCCTGGACGTGGGTTCGCTCTTTCCTCCTCTCTACTCTCCCTCCCCCCCATTCGGTTGCGCCGCCATGCTGAAGGCTCGAAATGCTAGCGTAATGTAGCTATCGCTACAATATTGCCCAGCCGCGTTGGACTGAAAATGAATATTTCTCTCAATGCGAGATATAGGGCACGCCTAAATGTTACACATTCATATCAGTGGAAAGATAACGTTTCAGTTCTCGACTTGAAGTATTAATGCGAAAGTGGAGGCAGTAGTGATGGTGGACGATTTGGGACATACGTGAGTATGTAGTTACAAGAGTCCCTTAATTGGATTCAAATCAGAATGTTTTACTGTGACCGGCCTATATACGACGTCATTAAGCAAGGACAGGATATTTCGGTAGTTAAAAGGAGAGGGTAGAAAAACAAAGATTATAAGAAAATATACAGACATAAAAAATAATTTGGCTAAAGAAATGGACATAAACAAGGAGAAAACGGCCAGGAAAAAACTGTCAGAGCCCCGGAATGCAAGCCACAGCACTGAGATTGGCTAGCCTGAAATATACGCATGGACGAAAACGGCGCACGCAGGTACGCTCATATTTAATGCCCGGAGTTGGCAAAATCATCTATAAGGTCTCAAACCCAAAAATTCTTTCTTAGCAGCTGGATGCCATGAACGCTTAGATTGAATTCACTTATACTGTAGTCTACTTTTAGATATCGAAACAGAGGCTTTATCGGACAGCACTTTTAATATATTTTTGTATTTTCTCAGCTTTTTTGGATGAAAAACAAAAATGACTCAAAAAGACGTGCACTTTTTTTTCCTTTCAAGCCTCTAAGCAGGTAGGCACGAAGACACAAATTCTGATGAGGCGCTCAAAGTGCGGCTTTTTCTATGCCTTAACCGAACACTGATACCAGCCTTAACGCCTGACGGACTAAATACCAGCTCTAAAGGACTGACCGTAGTACCGAGCAGCGTGTACTTACCGGTCGGCTTTTCAAGTTCGGTTTCTCCTACGGCTGAAACAACGACCGAAAAGAATACGTTCATACGTAGCTGTTCCGAATATAACAAGAACATGTTCTCTCGCGAGCGTCAATATGGTCAGGAGTGACTTCTAACTCCTGAACGATATTTCAAGGCAGTCTGATGCAAACTTCGCAGTGTTGCTTCTTGTTTGTTTATCCTAGCTTGCGGAAGAGCATTCTCAGCATTAACTTAGGATACCTGCACAAGTAGACCAGGAGAACAATTACGTTACAAATACGGATAATAAATAAGAGTAGCGAAGGATTTCGGCAAAGCTGCACAGAGTAGGCAAAACAAGCAGGCCAGTAGTAACACAGGCAGTCTGTGAGCGACTGTAAAGTCCAGCGGAATAGCAAAAGTAAGCAAAAGGAAAGCTACACTAACAGTGCAAAGGCTAAAACGGCTAGTCAGGACCAAATAAGCACAGATCCGTAGTGGAGAACTGGCTAGTTAGTGCATGTGAGACTTTGCGCCATCTACAAGCAGTCCCTCATGGCGTTGAGTATATTGGAAACATGACACAATGCTAGCAATATGTTAATTCATAACAAGGGCGCACGAATAACTTTAAAAAGTATGCAGAGATCAGCTATCTGTCCATTGTGTACAAGATATGCAGGGTGTTTCACAAAAATCTGTACACAATTATTAAAAACTATTTTTGAAGTTAAAGGAACACGTTTTTCGGCAGACCAATACCAGCGGTGTAGCAGATGAGAATACAGCCTATACATGCTAACAAGAAGAGTTGCTAACTAAAATAGTTAATAGTTCTAACTATTATAGTTGGAGTTAGGCTCCGTAATTATTGAGAAGCGTGTACAGCCTGCCGTACGTAATAGCCATGTAATTTCGGCGCTGTGGCCCAGCCAGTTTTGGCTATTTAGGCGAGTTACGGGCACTGGAGAGGTTGCTTTGCCTGCAAGGTTCTCTAAAGCGCATGTATTTTTGCGCAATGCAGCCAATATTTGTTGGGACACAGCGCCGAGGATAACCATTCTTTAAAAATTCTAATAACTGATATGGGTATTACCCACGGTAGGCTACACGCATCAGATTAATTAAGGGATCCTAATTAATAACAGTTAGAAGGTTAAATATTTTCTAGTAGTTAACCAGCCTGCTATTTAGCACGTCTTAGTTGTATTCTCATGAGCTACACCTCTGACAATGCTATGACGAAAGAAGAGCTCTTCTAATTGAAAAAGCCTATTTCTAAAATTTGTGTGAAATCTTCGGTGAAACACCCTGTATACTAAGTTACTCTCTAATTTTTTTTAAGTCACCCTATTGAAAAAACCTAATTTAAAACACTAGGCTGGCCTTCTGAAGGAATAGGGGATCAAAAACCACACATGCACTAGGGATCAGACGATATAGATACGCGGGCTATATAACGAAGACCTATATCTAGCCTTCACAGGTTATGAGAAAGCACATGACTTAGCCGAATCTTCAGCTGGAATAAAGACAAAGAGGAAACATCATTGACATCTGGAGATTTAATTTGAAATCTAGCGGATCTAGGCAAAACCTCAGCAGTCATAAAGACAAACAGGAAGTATCATTCACATGTGAAAATTTACTTTGAAATCTAGCGGCTGCACAGACGCTACTCGCTCTAAAGAAATTGCCAAATATCAGTCAGGCACGGCTTCAGGTAAGTACACAAGAACCGAGGCGGCTCGAACTTCACAAAGGACACAGAAAGGGAAGTCGAGACGCTGGCGCTAACTTGCAACTGAAGGTTTATTGTGTTGACACGTCGGTAAACGTACAGCAAGCATCGAAAACAAGAAGAAAAAGATCTGATAGGGAGACTTAGGAACCAGATAAGACGCAGGAGGGCCATGATTATCGAGCTCCTGACCGGGCACACAACTCCTTATCCAGAGGGAATATGGAACGATGGCTGACAGCGCTCTTCAGTGCTCGCGATTTTAGCGGCCTCGATGAGTTCTCACGTGTTATGTCACCACACCTGCGTAGCAAGCTCCTGTCCCTCAACACGGGTGTGTTTACAATATCGACAGTGAACATTCAGGTGGCCAGAAACCCAGTAGTTGCACTCTGATAATCATTTATTAAGTAATCTGCCGGTGTGGCTGGGCCCGCATGGCCACAAGACAATGGAATTGAATACACGACGCCTTCAGCCCAAGAAACGAACTACTCGCGAGAGTCTATAATGCAATTGACATCCTTCTTCCCATTTGATTTACGTGCTTGCAGAGGCTTGACAAGCGATTTGGAGCCGAAAACAGAACGCCCATTCCTACTCTTCCTCGTAACATTCTGGAGTTTTGTGAAGTCCGGTGTGTCAGTACTCTTTAAACAGCCCTTAGGATAAGGAGTCGGGTTTCCATTCAGTAGTTGGATATTGGATGTTTTCCTGCGTGATATATCGTCCCAATGTCTGTTTATGAGGCCTTGTTCTTCTCGATGTTTTCTATGCTTTGTGTGTATTTAAAAGCTGTCAGAAGAATAAATATTCAGTTGTTAGTCATTGCCAGTGTTTCGTCTTCTGTGTGCGTGTTCTTCTAGTAGTCTGCGTTGTTTTGCTTCGTGATGAACCAAAAACTACATCGGCACAAGTTACTCAAGGGGACACAATCCTTTCGTACTGTTAACGTCGTGTGCGCGCGAGGTACTCAAAGAACTGAAATGGGAAGAGTTTCGAATAAAAGGTAATTGAGAAAACTATCGTATTGTCCGATTTGCTGACGACAATCGCTTTCTAAGAAAAACTGACTGCAAGAAGGAACTGCAAAGCATGCCCGAGGATCTGAACAGGCTAAAAAATACGGCGCTTTCAGAAAGCTTTGTCCAGAACAGTTAAGTATTGTTTTGAAATTCCTGGAGGGGAACTAAACTTCACCAGCGACAGGAAGGCATTTGAAGTGGTAAGGGAATGGGTCTTCTTAGAGCAGGTAGGTAGTGCAGATCAGGAAGACGAGAGTTAAATAACTTGGACGAACAAAAAACGCGCGAAGTGCATTTGGCAGGTTGTCACAGGCTGAGCACTGAATTTCATAAGTATTCTTCAACAGGAAACTACACAAAATCTGAACCTTTCCTGCACTAACTCAAGATGCAAAAATGTTGATATCAAAGAAAAGAGTTGAAATGAAGTAAAAAAGCGCGGAGCAAGCTATTCACGTTAAGTGAAGGACATAACGTTAAGAACCACAAGTAGAGTGGTGCAGTTCAGGGCAAAAAGGCGAGATCCTGATAGCCTATGCAAAAAAAAAAAATAATGTTGACTGGGAAGGTCTGTAATGCGAATTAAATATATTCGATGGCCGTTTGTGGTAGCCGACTGGATTATAAGAGAGAGTAAGCACAGCGAGCGACGGCGATTTTCATGTGGGCGAAAGAATTTACGAAGTTAGACGGGAAGAGGGCGCCTTGGCTGGCATAGGACCTAGGTAATTTTGTACGTATGGGAGATGACTTAGCACAGCAGAGGCCGTGGTAGGGATGCTTATGATTATTATAATGACGACGCTTTAAATCTTGGCTAAACCATATTCTAGTGTACTCAGCATGGAATGTACACGGTAGACAGGGATTGAAAGTTGATTTGAGTGTTTCCCTTCCGTTTGTTTTATGCTCTTCAACTCCGGCTTCTGCACTTTGGAGTAAACATAGCACTGATATCTCGTTGCTGTGTCAATGTTCTTGACAAGGAGATTTTCTTAGCTTGCTTCTTGTGGACACTATATAGCAATCGCATTCGAAGTTAGTGATGCTAACCTCATCAGTTTTGTCAAAATGTTGCATCCTTGCGGCGTGGCCAAAGGGCCGTATAAATAGCTGCAAACCAGGATAAAAAGAGCCCCGATTTCCAGGGGATTTCCAGAGGATTTCCAGAGATGTGCTGTTTTACTCAAGGCAGCTGTATTTGCCGAACAAGTTTATATGTTCCTAGGATGTTTGTAAGCATGATTCTAATACTGTATGCGTTTTTTGTATGAAATCTTTAAAGTGACCTTCAGGATGTCATTTACAATGTTCTTCAAAACAGCAGTGCCATTGATTTCTACTGACGGCAGTTGTCTGTGCGTATGTTCAGGGAGGCTCTACCAGATGTTTAATTTTATTTTCTTCGAAAAAGTTCACTCTATAAGGAATAGCACTCGTACGACCTAAAGCGTTACCACTGCTCAATATCAAAGTATAAAGGGTATTTTTGGAGCACTTCTTTCGAAGTAAATGTTTAGAATAATATATATTTAACCCATCGCTTGAATATTCATGGGCTATGCGTGCATTTGCCGAAGGAAAATGTGTCAGTTGTGTGAAATGCAACTGTGCTAAAAAGTTCAAATACTCTCATTTATATTCATCATCATCAGCTTGACTACGCCCACTGCAGAGCGAGGGATTTTCCTATGTCTCCCAATTAACCCTGTACTTTGCTAGCAGCGCAAACCCTACGCCCGCAAACGAAACGTCTTAATCTCATCCGCCCACCTTATTTCTGCCGTACCCTGCTATGTTTGCTTTTTCTAGGAATCCAGTCCGTTACCCTTAAGGACCAGAAGTTGTCTTCCATTCGCAATACATGTCCTGCCAAGCCCATTCCGACGTCTTGATTTCGACTAGGATGTCATTAACACGTGTTTGTTCCCTCACCCACTTTGCCCGCTTCCGTTCTTTTCACGTTAAACCTATCATTTTCTTTCCATGGCTCGCTGTGTTGTCCTTAACTTAAGCTAAACCCTTTTCGTTAGCCTCCACGTTTCTGCCCCGTAGGTGAGTACCGGTAAGATTATGCTGTTGTACACTTTCCTCTTGAGGGAAATTGGTAAACTGCCACTCATGATCTGAGAGAACCTGCCATATGCGCTCCACACCCTTCTTATTCTTCTCGTTATTTCCCTCACATGATCCGGATCAGCGGTCTCTATCTGCCTGAAGTAGACGTACTTCTTTGCCACTTCCAGCGCCTCGCTGCCAATCGTGAACTGCTGTTTCCTTTCTATACTGTTGAATATTTTGTCTTCTGCATAAATTTTAGACCCAACGTTCTGCTCTCCCTTTCTAACTCATTAATCATAAACTTCAGCTCACATTCTAAGTGACTCAGCAATGCAATATAATCAGCGAATCGTAGAATATTTCAATAGTCCATTAATTTTTATCCACAACTGTTCCCAATTCAGGACTGGGAATACCTGCTGTAAACAGGCGATGAATATCAGTGGCGAGATCGTGTCTCCCTGATTGGCAACCTACCTTATTGAAAAATTATTGCTGATTTTATGGAGAACTATGGTAGCTGTGCAGCTGCTATATATATCTTCGAACATTTTCAGATAAACTTCTGCACCCTGAATCGGATATGCCTGCATGACTGCTGAGGCTTCCAGTGACTCAAATGCTTTCTCGTGACCAATGGAGACTATATATAGAGGTCCATTACATTCTGCATATTTTGATAGTGTAAATACGACATATTGCAGAATATCCTTCACGAAAGCCTGCCTGATCATTGATTTGATTGAAGTCTAAGGTTTCCCTGACTCTAGTAGCAATTACCTTACTAAATATTTTGCATGCAACTTTCTGGAAACTGATATTGCATGTATCTCCTTCGCTTTCGTCACTGACTCTCCCCTGGGCACCTAGATTTAAAGCGCAATCTAATCTTCCACACAATTACCTGAAAAAAAAAAACAGCCGAGGCACAGCCAAGTAGGCGTGATGATAGAGCGAGTTTTTGGTGGCCAAATTTAATTATATTGGTTCAAAATGCGCTGATTCTGTCAATTTTTTTCGGAAAACAAGGAGTGTTCTTACCTTGCTTGGTATCCGCAAGTGCGGGATTCATTCAAGAACCGCATATTGAGCAACAAACGCAGCCTCCTTTCCCATCTTGGCTTTTGTGTTACGGCTTATTGAACTTAAACACTTTAAGCGCTGTTGGAAACCAGCCAATGAGAAAATAGAGCACTTTCCTGCAATTTTTTCCCCTAGCGAAAATAAATGTTGCAATGATCGTGTGCCTGATACAAATTGCGGACACTTTTTCAAATATGCGATAAATACCTTTCATGAATTGCTGCAATATTGTACACAACACTAATATCACTCAGGTAATGAGTTCATAGGAAGTACTTAAATACTATTTTACTTTATCATTTTCGGGTAACGTCAGTCGTGACGGTATGCTGAATGGCCTTGAGAGCGGAACACTACAATTTTCCATTCCTTTTATTTGTACGCGCGTTTAAATTAGCCATATAACTCACCGGTTTGCTCTTCATGTTGAGCCTGCTGTGATTGCAGCTGTTTATGCTGTTCCTCTAACACTAGGGCTTCTACTTCCATGCGCATCTGTTCCTCCAGCCTCCCTGTTGAACGCAGAATTTTCTGTGAATACCGTCACACCGCACTGCCGTGGGAAATGCAATGGCTCATATAGGTATCACGAGCTCGCACCCCTGTGATCTAAGGCTGTGATGTACCCTACTTCTTCAGGTACTAGTCAGCGTTAGCTAGATTGTAATTGAAAGCCTAAGGAGGAGAAAACATTTATTACTGATCTGTACTGAATTGGGAATGGAACAATTTAGCCATTGACACTGCGAACGCTCCTCGAATTTATGCGTGAAGTAACAATTGTTTTTACAATAGAAATTTGGGTGAGAATCTGTGCTGTTGCACAACGAAAGTGGCGAAATTATGTCTAAATCGTGGAGTGAAATGCCGTGTACGTGGTAGTGAATTTAAAGCAAGAAAAGTTTATGCGTAATGTTGCATCGAATTTCCCAGGAAAGAGGACAATAACAGGCACCTATTTCATTCTTGATTTCAAGAGGGCGCTAATGTGTGAACTTCAGTGGGCGTCAGTGGTGAATTGAAAGGAAATCTCATTATAATCAGTTGGCTACGTGGCGGATTCCACCTCCAGCGAGGTAAGGCACTGATTTTGCTTTGTAAGTGCTGACCTCAAGTAGAGAATATATAACTTCAAGTTTCTAACTAAACCAAAGGTTGTGCGGATAATATTTAGCCTCCACACAAACATCGTTGCTGCGAGGTACAGGGATGCACGTTATATCTTTGGCTAAAGAAGACGCACTAGAACAGACTTTCTATGGGTTTCAGTTTAATGCAAGAGACACAACGATCAATGTTTCAAACATGATAGTTCGGTTGTTTCTTTTTAGTGAAGTAGGACTACTACGTACATATATACTTCCCTGAAGCCTACTGTGTAGCTGGCAGCCAACCTGTCCACGGGGTTTCGTGCAACCTACACGGGCGTACATCTCGGAGGCCTTCATTCAAGTGAAGGTCTTCAAGGTAAATTTTTTAAGGTAAGAACCTTACGTCAATGGGTTTTGTTGTAAGGGCCTTTAGCAGAAACTAATTTACTGTAAAGACTTAAGGTAAAGGCTTTCGTGGCAAACGCCCTCTGGGGAAAGATATTTAGGCAGAAGCAATTCAGGCCAAAGGCCTATATGATAAACGCCTCTATGAGAAAGGTCGTTAGCACGTAAGGACATTACGTCTACACATTAACTAGGGTTGCTGCACGATATTTGCCTATAGCTATGCTAAACCGTTTGAATTTTTTTTCTTAATGCTCCACTATGGCAGATATCTCAATCAGGGCTGTTGAAAAACTTTGCTTACTTCTCTTTTTCTGCAACCTGCGGCGCTCTTGCTCGAGTTGCTTCGCCACTCCTGAAAAATATAAGCAGAAATCACCACGGATTGCTCAGAAATGAATGCTTACACGATATAGGTCCCGACAAACACAAAAAACGTCTCTATTTCTTCTATTTAAAACATACAAATATAATAATTGTGAAAGAAATATGAAGCTTAAAAAATGGCAGAGAATCGGATAACACAAGGATGGATTAGCTAGTTCAGGTGCCAAATTTTGCGAGCCAGAACAGCGTTGCTGTGCGCACTGCTTTGCCGATTTTAAGTGCGATTTCCGCCAAAAGCATAATTTTAGAGATTAAACAATGCACGAAGCCGGAAGCGTCCCCGAGGATACCTTGTACGAGAAAAATAATGTGTGTATAACCCGTCAAATTCGATTTAGAACAAAAATTTAGGATAACATAAAAAATGTGCTAATTCACCGCAGAATAATTTTCATGAAAAAATAGGCACGTTAGACGGAGACCGCCTAAAAAAGTTTAAAAAAAATTGGGAAACTCAAGCTCCGCCTTGAGGATATGACGCGTTAGCGTAATTGTTTAATTCCCATATTTGCAGGTCATTCTATACATTCATAGATCCCTGGGCGTCCTCATACCGCCGAAGCGCACAGGGCTCAAGTTGCAGTCGTAGTTCGTCGGCACATCGTTCTCGATAAACCCGATGCCACGAACGCCAGCATAGCTTCCGCGCCGAAGGAACCGGCAGCTAGCTGCAAGCTTCGTGGTGAACGCGCCTTGGATGCGCGCTCCGTCGTTCGCCGCTCACCGCGTGATTCCTGCGACCCCGTACGGCCCCACTGCGGCCGAACGAAACAAGCGGGATGCGCCAAGGAGGCGCTGCCGTCGTGCGCTATCTTTTGGGGCAGTGGTGTACTTTGCAAGGAGGAGGAAGAGGGAGTGGTTCTAGTGGGCGCCGCCTGATGGCGCCTCGTGCGCGCCAAGCGAAGAGGAAAAGTAGCGGGAACGTATTTTGCTACTTCCTACACTGCGACTTCTGTAATTCCCATGCCCATAATTGCTTATATAATCCACAAGACATGTCTAAAATCACCCTTATAAGACAACACCGTATTCACTAGGCGCGCCTTTGTTCATTTCAAACCATACACCTAGCGCGGTGGAGTGGATACCGTGCTCGTCCCTCACTCCGGAGGCTGGCGTTCGATTTCCCAACTGGAGAAATTTCTTACTCGGTTTGATTTATTAATGCTTCTAGGATTTTTCTCTCAGCCGACACCTACGACGACACCGGCTTTTTTGCGACACGGGGCCCCTTACACTGTCGCGTTAAAACACCAAACATGCGCAACCACACCGATGATGGATGCCCAGTGGATGTTTGAGATTGAACAGATACTTTCAGCTTGTAACAAAGAATTCTTTAGCTCAAAACCTTTGCATCAACCCCGAAGATATATTTTTGGTTTGACGTGATAGTTTCCACAGCGTGATAGTTTCCGCTGCGTTGGCTC
>JARKHS020006320.1:0-167709 GCA_030143305.2 Amblyomma americanum | reverse complement strand
AGGCTAAGCATACAAAATCCCCTGCTCCGTCTGCCTGGCCTCGCACATGGAGGAAACTAAGAGCTTACCGGAAAGAATGAGTCAACACAAGGCGGACGTCCGACAGTTTAGCCGTCAACGTGTGACCGAACACATGAGACCACCGAATTGACTTTGACGGCACTACTGTGCTGGAAACCGAAGCTAACCCGCGCACGACCCGCCGCGGTGGCTCAGTGGTTAGGGCGCTCGACTACTGATCAGGAGTTCCCGGGTTCGAACCCGACCGCGGCGGCTGCGTTTTTATGGAGGAAAAACGCTAAGGCGCCCGTGTGCTGTGCGATGTCAGTGCACGTTAAAAGATCCCCAGGTGGCCGAAATTATTCCGGAGCCCTCCACTACGGCACCTCCTTCTTCCTTTCTTCTTTCACTCCCTCCTTTATCCCTTCCCTTACGGCGCGGTTCAGGTGTCCAACGATATATGAGACAGATACTGCGCCTTTTCCTTTCCCCAAAAACCAATTTTTATCATTATTATTATTATTATTATCCACTGCACCACACATCGTTCGCGTTGTGTTCTTTCAGGTTCAAAAAATTTATTCAAAAATTTATTCAGGTTCAAAAAGTTTTTTTTTTTCCTGCACCCGTAGCGCTACTAGCGCATGAAATTTATGCGCCAACAGCAGCCCTGTCGATAGATACGGAGGGACACCCAGCATACCTGACGATGCAAATAAAGCCCCGTTACTCCGGCAAACAAGCAAAACGACAACACCCAAGCTCCACACGACTGTCCTGCCTACAACAAGCACGCCTTCGAATCTCAGGTTCGGTGCGCCGAACCATCTCCCGCGCCGACAGCCTGCCCAGCGATAATAAGCGCGCTCGCTTTAACGTGCACCGCAGCCGCAATGGTTACTTTAGCGAACGGAGCGGCACAGTGCCGAACAGCAAAGCAGCGGCCGCGATTCGGGACGATAGCGAAGGCGCACTTCCGGGCACGACGCTGCGTACGTGCAATCGGTGTGCGCAGCGAGAGGCGGCCGACAAAAGCCCACCAAACCAGGTGGCGGCGTGGTTTAGGTCACGCTGAACCGGGGGGGGGGGGCAACGACCCGCGGCAGCATGCGCCGCGACACTGATCTCCCTACAGCTGTGCTACATCCCTACCCCAACCTTATGCGCATGATCGGAGCGATTTTTTTTGTTTCAAGTAGTCTGGCATTTCGATAAATGCGCCGACGCTGCACAAATGCAACGAAGCATGCCGCAGAAAAACGAAAAAAAAAAACTATTTGACTGCGCTCATGGATAACGGGATTAATGCGTACAGCAGCCATGAAGAATCAGGGTAGCTCGCACAGCAACGGATTTTAGTTGCACTTTGCCCACCGCTATAACACAGGCGTCAGGCTTTAAAGCGAAAGCTTTACTCCCCTCCGTAGCTTCTTCGCCGTATGCGCGAGTTTGACCTTGAACAGAGGAGAAACCACGTGACAGCTATGACGTCACTCAGTCGCCGCCGCCGAAAAGCGTTGGCGTTCTAGACGCCGATGATTTTGAGGAAACGAAAGGCGCACAACTGGCTCCCCCTGGGGCAGTGGACGCCTCAATCGCGCTTTGAGGTACGTGGCGGTGGTGCGAGAGAGAGATGTGGGCTGCATGCATTAGCACTGGCAACGCTGTGGCAGACACACGGCACTGCAGCAATAGGCAGCAGTGTTCATTGGGTGACCAACCTCTCGCGATCAACCGTTAACCAATCATTTAAGTGCCACGGTGGCAGGGTGGGAGCGCTGCCTACCCAGTGTGCGGAACGCACTTAACGTTACAGACGCCAAGCCACGTCTAGTTGCCCGATACACCACAGCTTTCGCTCTCTAACCAGGTTCGGCAGTAGTTAAACCAGAGCAATTTTTTTTTTCTCCTCCGGCAAAGAAGTCAAAATTCGAGAGGGGGGGATAAATTCGCGTTGTGTTGGCTCACAACTTGTTTACTACATCCCGTCTTGAGGCACACTGCGCACGGAAAGCGCGCCATCGCTTTACCGCCCAAACTCATAACGGGACCCAGTTCAGTACGACAATCAGAACTGGCACGGGTTACCCGCACCGGTGGCTCAGTAGTTAGGGCGCTCGACTACTGATCCGGAGTTCCCGGGTTCGAACCCGACCGCGGCGGTTGCGTTTTTATGGAGGAAAAACGCTAAGGCGCCCGTATGCTGTGCGATGTCAGTGCACGTTAAAGATCCCCAGGTGGTCGAAATTAATCCGGTGCCCTCCACTACGGCACCTCTTTCTTCTTTCACTCCCTCCTTTATATTCCTTCCCTTACGGCGCGGTTCAGGTGTCCAACGATATATGAGACAGATACTGCGCCATTTCCTTTCCCCAAAAACCAATTATTATTATTATTATTATTATCCGTCACCGCCAGAACTTGCCGACTGCGCAATAAGGCGCAGGCAACCGATGTGCCTAGGGTAACCCCTCAAAAACGGGAACGGACGGCGTAGTTTTGAAAAAATATGCAAAACAAGACCGGCTTCACGCGAAATCGCAACTCCCCCATCGCCTGCGATCACTGATCTCGCAGCAGGCCGAGGATTACCAGAGACGGCGCTGGCCTTAAACCGAAATCCAGCAGGAAAATACGGGGAAGAGAGAGAGACAGAAAGGCAACAAAGGAATCTCGACAACGGTCGTTAGGGCTGGTTAGAAGGCGTGCCACGCATTTCGTGCCCCGGGCTTCAGAAGCGGAAACGTTTCGTCTGTAGGGGGGAACGTCTCAGTATTAGGATACCTTAGGGAGCTGGCTGCGCGGGGACCGTTCGGTTAACTTTCAGTCTGGAACCGACACAGCGGGCGACTACGAGTGGCGCCACGCAGTGCAGCCTGGAAGGTAGCAAGCTGCTGTTTTGCCATGAACAGAGAGCCCTTCCACACGGATCGCGACTGCTGTGTTGGGAGTGTCGTAAAGAAGGCGCTTACTAAATTTAAGCCTAGACGGGAATACTGTGAGACAGTGTGTGTGGGGACCTGCCCTGCAGCCCCCCGAGTTTGCTTTCCCCCGAGGCACCGTGCAGCGGCAGTCTCACCTCGAGGCTGAGCGCATTCCCTTGTCAGTTACATTAACTGGCAAGAGAGGGTCGCTGCGCGGGAGACTGCCAAAGCCCGCGCGCGGGAGAGGGGGCTTCGGCTGGGATCGTCGGCGCGGGCGGACGTGTCGCTCGCGGCTCCGCTCTTCGCCGGCGGGGCGAGGAAGCGACGGGGAGACAGGCTCCCGTACTCGTCCCGTCCGGCCTTCGGAGTATATATCCCTTGCCCTAGCGCGGGCGAACATTCGCTCGGAACCTTGCTGGTGAGTCGGACGATCTTGATTCATTAGCGTACCTTGTTGCTAGCTGGCGTTATTGTTTCTGTAGCAATAAATGCCTGTTTGTGTCAGCCAATGTGTCGTTCCTTTGTTCCCCGAGCAAGGCCCGCCGTGGTCGGCGAGCGCTCGGTAGCGTACGCGACCACGGGGTGGGGTACGGGCGGCTTTGAACCGTGTCAGCCGCGATTTAGTGGGGAGAACGTACTTATCTCCCCAATTCAACCCCACATGTGTTATCCATATGTTAGCCACACAGACATTTAAATTTAAACGACAGTGAACGTTATGCACTTGTTTACAACACACGACATTTAGACACCGTTGCACGCTTCCCTAGTAGTGATTTGCGCGTGGTTCTACAGGAAAACAGGCCATCGGCGATGAGCTGTTATAGTAGGGTACAACTACCATACCATAGATAGCCGCCGCGGTGGCTGAGTGGTTATGGCTCCGGCCCGAAAGACGCGGGTTCGATCCCGGCCGCGGCGGTCGAATTTCGATGGAGGCGAAATTCTAGAGGCCCGCGAACTGTGCGATGTCAGTGCACGTTAAAAGAAACCCAGGTAGTCGAAATTTCCGGAGCACTTACACTGCGGCGTCCCTCATAGCCCGAGTAGCTTTGGGACGTTAAACCCCCACAAACCATACCATAGATCGGTTACGCGCGGGCATCTGAACTGCACGTACTTTGTTAACACATTTGCGCTTGCCGTGTTATAAGTTTTTCCATAAACGACGCGGGGTCTCTTGTGTGCCAAGTTTGTGGCGCGCGGAGCATTTCCAAAGAAGCACTTCTTCAGCGTCCATCGACGCGGACTGTGTGGCACGTGACAAAAGGGCCAAGTGCAAGGGAAGTGAGCTTCATTCAAAGGTACGCCAGATGCTTTACCCAACACGGTAACCGCGTAAGAGCTCATCTCCTCGCGGTCTAAACATGTGGCTCTGAAGTGAATGGTGCATTCTGCCTTTCCAGGCGCGACATGCACAGAATAAATATTGAGTCTCCGCTTCCGTGTTTCGGAAACTTCTGCATGAACGTACACATTTAGCGCAGGTTGAAAAACGGCTCATTCTCTCGCCCGACACAACTGCAAAAGTCGATGAATGAACCGAAATACAGAGTGCATAAAAAAAGAGTGATAGCGCGAGGGTAGGCCGAGTTAGAAAGCGGATTTTGACCAGTGTGATGATGGCCGCATTTTGCAGCTAAATCGGGCTACTCGCGTAATTCCTCACCATATTCAAGCGGCGCTGAGGGCGAGATAAATTTCACACCGCACAAGGTCGTATTACATAACCCTGTCGGCTCATATAATCATACCGCCAGGCTTCAAAGTAAGTGTTGCAAAGAAGCGTCAGTGTTTTATGATGCACCCGGTCTTTGAAATTCTTGGGCAACTGCTTTTGCAAGGTGGACGCTTTCCGGCAGTGCAAGCACCTCTTAGTAAAACGACTCGCAGCATTTTTTTTTTTCTGAGCAGGCCAAGGAGTTGCATTGCGATTAGCCGTGGTACTTGAGAATAAATCCCTAACGGTGACATGTGCACCGCAGACTTTCACTGGCGGAGCTACGAATATACGCCAAACGCTTCTCGCTCTTACCGCCAGGTGGCGATATGGTCTACGGACACTCAACCTATTTAACTGTTCGACTGACTACACCGGCACAAAAGTAGTCGCGGTGCATCCGTGTTCTCGATGTCGCAAACTAATCAGCCGCTGCCTCACTGAATTTGTACTCTGTACAGCATGTGCGCACTTTTTTTTTGGACGTCAGAGTTCTTTCGATTCTCTAGGTGTGTCATATTCATGATCTATATATAGACAGAAGTCTGTTAGAAGCGTACTGCCATAAACCTACAAATTCTCCATAGACTCTCTACAGGATTTGTATCGCTATAGACTGTTCTCAAGGGCTTGTCTACTGAGAGTCTATTGACTATGCTGTCAGTCTTTCCCCTCATCCGCGGCTATCAATCCCGGCCGAGTCGACCGCACAATTCGGTCGTCGCTTTCCTCCTCTCCCCGTCACGCACAGAGAGAGGGAAGACACCGCGCGCGGCCTTCGGGTGCGACCGATACGCGGGTTGCGCGCATACACGCATAAAAGCGCGAGAGCCGTGGGCGGCCGAACGGCATCGACCGTTGCGCAATGCGCCCCGTAGCTGGCATCTCGGCATACACTGCACGCGGAGAGGAAAAAAGCGACTCGCAACACCTGTTTCCCCCTCCGTCCAAGACCGGTGGCGTAGTTAGTATAGGGCCGCGCCCCATGTCGGGACAGGCACACGAGAGGCCGGACACAAACCGCTGCGGACGGGAACAGAAATAGAACCGTACGCCCACCGGAGCCGGCCTCGCATGACGTCAGTCGCCATTCATAGGGGGGCAAACGCGTCGGAGGAGACGCACGCAACTACGCCAAACCAGTTGCTACAAAACACGTCGACATTTAACAGCCACCACAAAAAGAAACGGTGCCCGCTCACTGCGGTTTCCTAGCGGGCCTTTAACCACGGGACCCACTGCGCGCCTATTACCTCCAAATCGACACTATTCAATTCTGCGGTATATGCGTCGGGCAGTGAACATGAACGAAACGAACAGGTTCCTCTCGTCTACAGGGACCTTTCCGAAAGCGCTGCGAGTTGTGCGTGCGGCCCCCGTCTGAGCACTTGCGACCCTTTCACGAACATTCGCCAGCCCTCATATAGAGCACAGTCGATTGCAAACACAACCCCGAATGTCTTTTCGGCGGTCAAGTCTCCGCAGTCTACGAAACAGTCTGCAGGAGGATCCGGAGAAGAACGACCGGTCTACACTCACCGCCGCAGTGGAGCCGTCCAGGCGGCCGCCGGCTACCCGGACGTGGTCACAGCAGTCCGCTCCATCTGGCTCAACACTAGGCGCCGGCCACCACCAACAGCCACCACGTCATCGCCGCGTAAACAGGGCGACTCAGCGCCGCAGGCATCCCTCCCGGCGAGCCAGATATCCGCTTAGCTCGCGAGGATGTCTATTTTGCGATGTCTCTAGGAGACTGCTGGGGGACAGCGGCCGAACAGGCGTCGGCACCGTGGCGATCAGCGAGACTGAGTACACGCGCACAAGGCACTGCACCGGAGGCACGGGTCGCGAGACAAGCAACAGCAGCAGCAGCAGCCGCACTTTCACTGCGGCCAACTGCACACACCACCACGTGAGGAGACGGGGGTCAACACACCTCGCTGCGAACGCACATACGGCAGCAGACGGACACGTCGGCTCGCATCCACCACGTCGGCGCGGAAAGCAAATGCGGATGGCGACGCGGGCGATCACCAGCGACAGGGAAAGGGGGCCGCAGCTTCCCGAGTCAATCAGGCCCAAAATGCGGGTTGCCCTCCGCTTCCCGGGTGACGAGCGAGCCGCCAGACGCGGCACGACGTTCGGGCCGGCTGCTGCTCTGCAGCACACGTTCCCCCGGCAGGCGCGCGTGTGGGATCCCCCCGCAAAAAAGGAAGTGACGTCGCGGGCTAATCTTCCGGCCGGCGCGACGACCTCCGCAAGCATCGACGAGGCAGAAGAAGCAGTACCAGGCGGCGGCACCTCAATCACGTGGCGGCTAAACCAGTGAGAGGGCCCCGCCGCCCTTCCTCCAATTGCGAACGCATTACGGAGAGAGTGCACCGGCGAACGAGACAAGCCTTTGGAAAACCCGAGGGTCGCCAGCCACGTTCCCCAAGGGAGAGCAGAAGGCGCCAGACGGGGCGAGAAGAAAAAATCGAGCGGCGCGGCCACACAACTCGTTCCTTCCCCGAGCATAGCGGATGGGTGACGACCACGGGCACGCACTCCCGACGTCGCAAGGACGACCGGGAGGTCACACCGCGCGAGCACGCCCGGCGGCGTACCACCACCGTCCTCCGCCCATGCGCTTTCGCAGGCACTTACCGCAAGATCCCCGGGCCCGATAATGCAACGCTCGCGTACAAATATCGAAGGCGCATTCCTCGACTAGCAGCACCGACGACCTGTGACGTCGTCGGCATTCTTTGGTGGAAGTGAGGAGGACGCACTTGATGAGAAGGGGGCGTCCGAGTGTCGGGGTCACCGCCGAACGCAGCAGCTGTTGCAGCTGCATCTCCCATTCCTCAACAGCTGCCGTCTGGCTGCGACCCCGCCGAGTGACGAGGACGCACGGAACTCCACTCGCACACACGCATCGAGTGCACCGGACCATCGAGTCCTCCCCCCCCCCCCCCCCCCCCTCGATAGCACGATTAGGCCGGCCATTAATCCAAGTCCAACGCAGTGCTCTCCCTCGTTAAAAGTGCAAATCCCCCTCCACCACAAAGTGATGCAACCTGTATGACGCGCCGCCAAAAAAGTCGGGCTCCTTCCGTGAGCCGTAGCACGCCGTCCATAGAGCAAAAGCGCCAGCAGAACAGCGGTGCAGACGCAAGAGCGACTGATCTCCGCTTTCAGTAAAGAGGAGGAGGGGGGGAGGATTTACACACGCGGAAAGGCAAAGCGGCGAGGAACAAGCCCGGCCACGGAGCACTACGAGTGGGCGACGCGAGATGAATGACGCCCACCACCACGGCCGCAGGAAAAGGAGCCAACACAGGGGGCCACTCAATAGGCGCAAACTCCCAATGGCGTCCGTCGGCCTCAGGGACGTCGTGAAGCGCACGCGTAGTAACTATTGGCGTTACCATTACAAGCAGGAGAGGGCGGCAGGGGGCTGCTCCGCGCCAAACAGCTGCGACCGCGAGCAGTGGGAAACGATCGAATCAGGCGAAGACAAGTCCTCTTGCCGAAACGTTGGCGAGCACCCCGAGGCTTTCCCCGACACCTTGGAATCGCGTACGAAAAGTGGCCGCACTGACTTTCCGCGAGATACGCCAGCGCCTCAGTAGTGGGACCCGTCCTAACGGAACACGATCAATGACGCAAAGCGCAAGCTAAAGAAAAAAAATACCAACTACGAAGGTACGCAGTCTCGTCAAGAGATAAAGGTGATTAACTGGAAATTGCGGCGGTTAACCGCGCAACTCGACCACTTCAAGTGCAACGGATAACTAGCGAATACGTTACGCTAATCACAATGTACCAGCAGCTATAAGCAGCAGCCAGTGCAAGCTACAGCGATAAACTGCGCCAACATCTGGCGACCAAAAGGGAGGGTGAAAGATTGCTCGCCACAACTGCCACCGCAATCAAGCGTGGCTTTCACCAGGACAAGAGCGGCGTCGCTCCGGAACAGTGCGCAAATTCTTCGCCCTCCCCGAAGCGGAGACAGGCTCGGATCTTATTCAGTAGTCACTGGATTATTCACTGGATGAATTCCCGGACTGAAGGCCACGTTGAAAAAGGCCTAGGGAGCCATTCACACGGTAGCGGACTGCAATGCTTACATTACACGGCACCCGTATCTAAATACCCCAACCCCTGTGAGCGGCTGTACAGAGCAGGAGGAACACACGTGCCAAGCCATCCTGGACGGCGACCACAGGGCGTGCCGGAACGTCCTCTAGGGCGCCCACCCTACACTAACCGCGGCGCAGGAGAGACAGGAGAGCGCGGGTCGCGTACCGGTGGCGGCGGCTGGATCGCAGCAGCATGGCGGCAGAGTCTGGTCGGCTGCAGCGTCCGCGGCGACCGCGGCAGCCGCCGAGGCCCTCGGCTTGGCGGGCCGGCGCCTGCGGCGTCGCCGGTCGCCCGCGGATCTACCCTGCGACGGCTCCGTCCTGCTGCTGGTCGGGGGGCCAACCGCCCACAGCCTAGGCACGTGGCCCGCACAACACGCGCGCCCCTCCCACCACTTCCTCCTCCTCCTCCTCTTCGGCCAACCAAGAAAGCCCCGGCGCCCTTTGCAACGCGGTACCCGCCCGACTTGCGACGACGCAAAGCAAAAATAAACCCAAAAAATGAGAGCTTCGTTTAATAGTATGCTTTTCAGAATTAAAATATTTCGGGGTTGAGCCACTGCATCACGCTTATCTTTCAGTTGGTAAGAAAGCACTAAACGACAGATGTCGTGCATTTCTGTTCTGAGAATGCAGCCACAAGTGGTGAAAATTGAACAAGATTTTTCTAATCAGCTTTCCGTTTGCTGTTTCATCTCTGTGCCCCAAAAAAATTCATACAGTAAAAAAAGAAAGGAGAGAGCTAGTCTTTCTTGGTCTTGTCAACATGACTACTTATTTCTCATTTCTTAAAAAAAATCGTAGCCAGCAAGTGATGACAGAGGAACAAGGTGCCATTAAATTAGAATACTTTCCTGCATTGCGAAGTTTGCAAACACCCTGCAAGAGCTATTCATATTCTGTTACCATTTTTTGACTGCTTGCCTTATCTCCTTGTCGTATCCTACGGACTTGAGTCGCCTGCTTAGCAAGTGCAACTGACGGGCAGCTCAAATGTAAACCTTCGAAACTCTAAGCCTTCAAAGCAAGTATCGGCTCCTATCACCAAAGCCATTTCACAGGGGTGGGGTATACCATTTGTCAGCACCTCATCATGCATCTTCTTTCACGCTGGTGCAATTTGCTGAACAGACACTTTAAGGAAAGAAACAGTGCACTAATTGGCCTGTCTGTCAGTTTCTTTCTTCTTGGCTCAGTAAGCTTTTGACATCATACTCCGCAGCATCGCAGCATCATTGGATTGGAGAGCTTGAACCCATACGAAATCCTTGAAACACCGCCGTAGAAATACTGACCAGGTGACTTTCTAGTGGCCATTTTTCGCAACTTTCAGCGCTGCTTCGCATGCACCCTCTTTGCCTCACAATGGCTGCGAGTGCAAACAAGCCGCACATGCCAGACACCAGCAAGTGGCACACTTTGGGAGGCCAAAGCACCAGGCAATAAGTGCATATACATGAACAAAATCCCTGAAAAATTTTTTCGCCGTCAAACTTCGCATATGTGTGATAAATTATTTGAATATACTTATATTTAGTATCTTGCAACGAAAAAAAAAAGACAAGAAAAAAACGTTTTCCAGCGTTCAAAAGCTCCAGAAATTTTTACGTCTCTAACCACAACCCCAACCCCCAAGAAGGAAACGCACATTGTTCCGTTTCGTGCACCAAAGGGTCCCTGAACATGGTGCTCCAAGAAAAGCTCTAGAGCAGCTAGCTCTAGCATGTCTCCCACTCGGACAAAAAGAAGAGAGCCCCAGGGGCCTCTCCCACAGCTCAAGTAATCGTAATCACAGCTCTTCTCCACACCAGGGCAATGCAGGGGTCTCTGCCAAGCAGCATTTTTGCTCTGTACAGAGCATATCTAACAAGTCATGCACGAGATCTCACAAGGAACCTCATACAGTTCAGTCAAGGTTTTTGACCACTAAGGTACCTATTCTTTGTTGACGCATATAAAATGTCAGTATCCAACGTGCTTGTGGCACTTTTAAAGTACCACAACACAAGAACACTTTCCGAACAGTGAGGCTGCACCACTGCTATGCCTAGCATTGACTTTTCGGATGGAAACTGGAAATCGGCACGACAGCCATTGCATTATGGACAAGTGAGCCAATCGACCAATGAGACTTCGTGACCATGCTTTAGAGAACACATAAACAGACGCCACCCGGGTCAGGCTATGTGCTTGAGGAGTACCACCCAATTAACATGCTTTTTCAACATCATCATCATCAGCCTTACTACACCTACTGCAGGGCAAAGGCCTCTCCCATGTCTCTCCAATTAACCCTATCCTTTGCCAGCTGCATCCACCCTTTGCCTGCAAACTTCTTAATCTCAGCCGCCCACCTAATCTTCTGCCGCCCCCTGCTCCGCTTACTTTCTCTTGGAATCCACTCCGTTACCCTTAAGGACCAGCGGTTATCTTGCCTTCGCATTACATGCCCTGCCCAAGCCCATTTCTTTCTCTCGATTTCTACTAGGATGTCATTAAGCCGTGTTTGTTCCCTCACCCACTCTGCCCGCTTCCAATCTCTTAACGTTACACCTATCATTTTTCTTTCCATGGCTCGCTGCAATGTCCTTAACTTAGGCTAAACTCTTTTCGTTAGCCTCCACGTTTCTGCCCCGTAGGTGAGTACCGGTAAAATTATGCTGTTGTACACTTTCCTCTTGAGGGAAATTGGTAAACTGCCACTCATGATCTGCGAGAGTTTAACATATGCGCTCCACCCCATTCCTATCCTTCTAGTTACCTCCC
The DNA here is from genome assembly GCA_030143305.2 of Amblyomma americanum. Lineage (NCBI taxonomy): Eukaryota > Metazoa > Arthropoda > Arachnida > Ixodida > Ixodidae > Amblyomma > Amblyomma americanum. The sequence goes on along the minus strand of JARKHS020006320.1, from coordinate 156,175 downwards.
TCTCATGAACCGGATCAGCTGTCACTACCTGCCCTAAGTAGACGTATTCCGTCACAATTTCTAGGCTCTCGCTGCCAATTGTGAACTGTTGTTCCCTTGCTAGGCTGTTGAACATTACCTTGGTTTTCTGCATGTTAATTTTTAGACCCATCGATCTGCTCTGCCTGTCTAACTCATTGATCATGATTTGCAGTTCGCCTCCCGAGTGACTCAGCAAGGCAATGTCATCAGCAAATTGCAGATTATTTAGGTATTCTCCATTTATTCTTATTCCCAACTGTTCCCAATTCAGGCCTCAAAATACCTCCTGTAAACATGCGGTGAACAGCATTGGCGAGATCGTGTCTCCTTGCCCGACGCCCTTCCTTATTGGAATTTTATTGCCGACTTTATGGAGGACTATAGTAGCTGTGCAGTTGCTATATATATCTTCCAGTATTTTGACATAAGGCTCTTCTACCCCCTGATTACGCAATGCCTGTATGACTGCTGAGGTTTCCACTGAGTCGAATGCTTTCTCGTAATCAATGAAAGCTATATATAGAGGTTGGTTATATTCTGCGCATTTCTCTATCACCTGATCGATAGTGTGAATATGATCTATTGTGGAATATCCTTTACGAAAGCCTGCCTGATCATTTGGTTGATTAAAGTCTAACGTTGCCCAGACTCTATTAGCGATTACCTTAGTAAATACTTTGTAGGCAACGAATAGTAAGCTGATCGGCCTGTAATTTTTCAAGTCCTTGGCGTCTCCCTTCTTATGAATTAAGATAATGTTTGCATTCTTCCAAGCTTCTGGTACAGTCGAGGTCATAAGGCATTGCGTATACAGGGTGGCTAGTCTTTATAGCACGATGTCCCCTCCATCCTTCAACAGATCTGCTGTTACCTGATCCTCCCCAGCTGCTTTCCCCCTTTTCATTGCTTCTAAGGCTTTCTTTACTTCATCTTTCGTTACTGGTGGGATGACGCATTGCTGTGCACTGCTGTCTTTCTCATTAACGCTCTGATTACATTGGCTACTGTACAGGTCTGTGTAGAACTCTTTGGCTACGTTAACTATCTTATCCATATTGCTAATGACATTGCCCTGCTTGTCTCTTAATGCATACATCTGGTTTTTACCTGTGCCTAGTTTCCTCTTCACTGCTTTTAGGCTACCTCCATTCTTTATAGCATGCTCGATTCTCTCCATATTAAACTTCCTTATGTCGGCTACCTTGCGCTTATTTATTAACTTTGATAGCTCCATTAGTTCTATTCTATCGGTAGGGTTAGATGCCCTCATGTTTTGGCGCTTCTTAATCAGATCTTTCATTACCTGAGATAGCTTCCCAGTATCCTTTCGAACTGTCCTACCGCCTACTTCTACTGCGCACTCCGTAATTATTGATGTCAGATTATCGTGCATTGAATGAACATCAAGATCATCTTCCTCAGTTAAAGCCGAATATCTGTTTTGCAACGCTATCCTAAACTCCTGTGCTTTCCCTCTTACGGCTAACTCGTTAATGGTCTTCTTCACTAGCTGTGGTCGCTACAACGCACCTTTCCGAGGACGGCCACATCCTGAATGATGCCAGGTTTAGCGCATAGTATGAAGACGATTTCATTTTTAATCTCACCACTGGGGCTCTTCCAGGTCCACTTCCTGTTTTCTCGTTTGCGGAAGAAGGTATTCATGATCCGTAAATTATTTCTATCTGCGAATTCGACTAATAACTCTCCCCTGCTATTTCTAGAGCCTATCCCATAGTCACCTACCACGTGGTCGTCAGCCTGCTTCTTGCCCACCTTCGCATTGAAGTCGCCCATCAGTACAGTGTACTGCGATTTTACTTTATTGATTCCCGATTCTACGTCCTCATAGAAACTTTCAACGGCCTGGTCATTATGGCTGGATGTGGGTGCGTAGGCCTAAACTAAGCATAAATAAGAGCAATTAGGTAACCCCATAAGAATTATGAATTTACGAATTTCCGTCGAAGCTTCGAACCAAATCCCTGAAGCTGACGCCTATCATCATCATCCAAAGAAGCAGCTATGCGCTGGGGAACCCGCAGCAACGGATACAGCCCTAGCAGCATCGGCATCAACGCGAGTGTAGCGTTGAATGAATATAAGCTAGGCGACGCAGGCTGCCGCCCGATACAAATGGTAAGGCCATTATCATCCATCCATCATCCAGAGTGTGGTCGCATACTGTGCCGTAGTCGTAAGCCTATTCAGCGCAGTGTCACCACGTTGACAGCGAACGGTAGGATTTCAAAGTCATCGGCGTTGTGATTGTGTTGTGCATTAGCTTTGCTGACAATGAGTTCTCCTGGCCCCCGCGTTAAAATGAAGCGACGCCAGTTTTCGCTTCAAGAAAAAGTGGATATTCTGTCACAGCTGAATGCTGGAAAAAAGCAAGTGGACTTGTGCAGGGAGCTTGACATCACACCATCAACAATGGTAACGATGCTCAAAGATCGGGACAACATCATATAACTACATCGAGAGTCGCAGCTGGCTCCCTCAAGAAAACGTCTGCGGCTGGGCAACTATCAGAACGTCGACGACGCCGTCCTCACATGGTTTAAGGATGCCAGACAGCCCAATGTGCCCTTGCCAGGCCCTATTATTCAGGAAAAGGAACGACAATTTGCGGTCACCTTAGGCATCTCCGGTTTCAATGCAAGTGCCGGGTGGCTTTATCGCTTCCGGCAAAGGAATGGCATCGCCTGGCAGGCTGCTTGTGGCGAGGAAAAGGCAGATGACGATAGTGCGATTGCCTGGCAGAACGAACGTTTCCAAGAGATCGTCAAGTCTTTCTCTCCAGACGAAGTTTTCAACGCTGACGAAACGGCGTGCTTTTACCAGCTGTTGCCCGATAAAACAATTAACTTTAAAGGGGAGAAGTGCAAGGGTGGAAAGAAATCGCGTCTCCGAATATCGGTTCTGTTCTGCTGCAACTCGACGGGCATGGAAAAACTCAAGCCGCTAGTTGTTGGTAAGTCTGCTAAGCTGCGCTGCTTGAAGAAGGTTGTCTCGTTACCTTGCGATTACCGAGCCAACAAGAAGGCGTGGATGACGCAAGAATAGTTCACGCAGTGGCTGCTGCAGCTTGATGACACAATGAAGAAGAAAAACAGAAAAATTCTTATCATTGACAATTGCTCAGCGCATATAGTGAACGTGCGATTGAGCAATGTGCAGCTTGAATTTATGCCCCTGAACTGTACTTCTTTGCTGCAACCTTTGGACCAGGGCATCATCAGGTGTGTGAAGGCAGAATTTTGGAAGCATCTGGTGCAGCGCCTTCCGATTAATATTCGACTGAAGCTGCCCACAAAGGTCAGCATCCGTCAAGCCGCAGAAATGCTTACAGGGTCGTGGTGGAGCGTCAAGGCGAGCACAATCAGCAACTGCTGGCGAAAGGCAGGCCTTTTGGAGACTTCATCTACGTCGGAAGGTAGTGACGACACAGAAGAGCTCAACCCAGAACTATGGGATGAGCTTACCGAGAAGCTCCCTGTAGACACCGCGGTGACCTTCGAAGAAAATGTGGACAGCGACAGCGCGGCGGCTACATCCGCGGAGCTAACCACCGAAGACATCGTGAGTCAAGTGCGTGAGCAAGAAGAATGTAGTAGCGACGAAGACGTTGCCGACACTGGATCAGCGCACGAAGAGAAGAGATTGTTTCGGCTCGGATGTCCTAGTCTTTCTAGAGAAGACCCTATCATTCCTCGGGCGCTGCAAAGATGTCCCCGATGACGTGCACAGGAAGGCCGAGGATGTGGAGGCGTTCGTCCTGCAGCGCTTGTCATCTACTCGCCAGAAGAAGATAACAGACTTCTTCAAGCAATAAATTGTAGTTAAGCTGTGCCGAGCGTTATTGTTTATTATTTACTTACCAACACGTAAATCTGCTGCAAAGGTACGTAATATTATTTCTTGTGATGTGTTACTGACATGAAAATAATGATTTTTCAGTACAACTATATTTCAAAATAACGAATTAAATTTGGTGGTCCCGTGAAGTTCGTTGTAACGAGATTCTACTGTAATGCCTGATGAACACCAACTTTTCACATAAGCTGTACCAGAAGTGCCATCTATCAGTAGCAGCAACAGGACAAAAGCAGACATCCCGAAACAAAAAGTGCTCCCCGTTTATGGGCCATTCTGACAACACCCCGCAACGGACAAGGACAAAAAAGAGGATACCACACACAAGCACTGTTTTCACGACAGAGCACCAACTAGCCCATTAGCTCCACTCTTATGGCTTTCGTGGGCATTGGTTTGCAGCGCAGTAAATTCATGCGATCTGCGTTTATACGACCAAAAGTACATTCTTACAATGCACACCCATGTGCTGCAGTAGCCGCAGGCAGCAGTGTGCCACAGAACTGCAAAAGCCAGAGATGAGTGGTTCAGAGAGCTGTCTATCTCAATTCCGGCAATCGGCGATGGCTACATTTATTTATTTTTTTTTAGTTTAGGTTTGAAAGGAATCAAATGCTACACCTGACACACGCTTCTATTACAAATCCTAGCTCTTCACATTTTAGCAGTCCCATCTGACATACTAGAAATAGTATTTTTAGAGTCCAGATATTATCTGCCTTTGGTCAGCAATTTCACGACACAGCTCCGTAATTAAGCAGTAAGTTCAAAACTTTAGGTGAATGTTTAGGGTTGTTTTGCAATGTGAAGATGCCCCTGGTTTCAGGTTATCAGCGCTTACAGATTCAACACGAGTTGGTGCACACTTCTTCCCCAAGCGGCGCACATCAGAGAGGGGGTTGCCTGTCCCCATTAGGATAACCCAGCAAGCGGACTGGCAACTGCAGGGACAGACATATAGAAGCCAAGGCAAGCCGTGGATCAGCCACACAGATTACTTTTCATTCCACCCAAGCAAGAGTAGTACTCTTCCCCCTTTGGCCAGAAGCTGCAGCTGGTTCCGCCCAATTAATTAATAGGTCTGCAGTTTATGACCCTTCCATAGAAGCAAAGGGAACCTGCTAGCATACTAGCTGGGTCACCTGGGTAACTTGAAGTTCTCCGCATCCGGTCCAGCTACTGCGGCCTACACATTGACTCACCACCCTTCGCTGACAGCAAACGGAACACTTTTTGGTATGAACTGAATTCTACCACAGGTCTGCCACTAAACTCTCAATAATGCTTTCCTAGAGCTCGGTACATCTATATGCCAACTAAACATCAGAGCTGGGTATGATACTTAAAAATATCTTTGATACAGATGCCCAATATCCTCAAAAATTATATTTCTGATACGAATTAAAGATACAGAACCGAAAAGAAGCTGGTAATGCACTTAGGTTAAAATATTTGTGATTTCTGGAATTTTTTACGTATCCGATATAGCGTACTGTTTCTAAAAAGGCTTAAACAAATCCAACCACACAGATTTCTTTAAGCTCCATGCAGTTTCTTTAAGCTCCACTGTCGGCGCAGCTTGTTTTGCCAGCAGTTAAGGATTGGATTGAAGTCATGGCAACATTGAAATGATCACTTCCATAAGCAGCCTAACAAAATATTTTTTTGAAGATAATTTTTTCCACACACACCAGTCGGTGAGCACATGACTAATACGAATAAACATAAAACTTTTTCCGATTATTTTAGTTTGTTAGGGCAGCATTTACAAAATAGCCTTTGCCCTGTGCAAAATGGGAAAGCATAGTGCAGCCAAACAGTTCCCCAGCAATGTGTTTAACAGACACTTGAGGCTGAACATTCTGCATTAAAAGCCAGAAAGAAAATCGGTCTGCAAGAGCCCCGCGATGTGGCTGAGCTATAAGCGAAGCAAATGCAAAAAGCCGCACTATAGGACGAGACATGCACATTCCCATGTTTTATTTGATGAAGGTACCTTTTATTAACGGATAGGAATGAAGTGCTGCCACGTCAACTCTAGGATCCCCGAGGTAGCTAAGAAAATGAAGTTTCCCTAGTGCCTCTTGAGAAGTATTATTACAGGGTTAGTTCAGCAGCAGGAACGATAGGCTGCACACAGAAGAGTCTGAAAACCAGGTCACTCAAGCACTAGCTGCAGCGTCCTCGTCGTCGTGAACTGCCCAGCGACAGAACAACGTCCTCTTCACTTCGCGAATGTGTACCATAACAGTATCACTTGTTGTATACTTGCTTTTCCAAGAGAAAAAAAATGCATCAGCTAATGCAATTGATACCACTGCCGCTGATGACAACATTGATGTGCACGTGGAAGACTGGGAGACCTTTGACGTGCTGACAAAGCCAACAACAGCTTGTTCTATAAGCCGCTGCGTATGACGGCGGAAGTCTTCTATTTCTGTTGGCAACCATCGCAACTTGAAAAAAAAAAAGGGTATAGTGCTCTATACTATTACAGGGGGAAAAACAGCACCCATTGTTGCTTGCTTTGCACTAGGTTTCATGTCCAAAAAGTTAGTAGAACCTGCGGATAATGCATTTCTAATTGTACTCACAAGTGTTACAAACCAGTTCAGTGGGGGCACTGGCTAGCATACATGTCTAGGTCAAGACGTCTTAGTGAGCAGCTTTTGTAGCTTGGTGCATTTGCACTGTGCACATTTGATTCAGTTGTGCTGTTTCTGTATCGCCATCAGGTACAATGAGTTTTGCTGCTTTTACCACAGCAGTGAGCTTATCTCTCGTCCCTTCTGTCACATAGCGTGCAAAAGATCAAAATATACATTGTCTATCTGCAGAACACACACATGATAAAGGAAGACTGACTGGGACAATGACATTGCCATCGTCTCTTCACAATTCTACTCCATCGCATTTTTCAGCCTGTTGCCGCCTGAGCGAGCGCTCAAAATCTGCAGCACAATTTTTTTTAGTATTGAATAGAGTTAAAATACACAATGCACTAAAAATGTAATTTCGATACCAATACACAAAAAGTATCGAAAGGTAGTAACAAAGATACATGTATCGCCGATACTGCCCATGCCTGCTAAACATGGATACGATGAATAACAGTCCAGCCTAGATATATTGAACCCGGATATTTCAAATTACTGGATATATTGAACACATATATTATCTCCTTGAAAACCCTGCGTAAAAGTTTAGGGAAATTGCGCAGTATATCAAATCCCAATTTCTCCGATCGTTAGTTATATGGAATGGCGCGCATCACGCCCCGCAAGTGGCGCTTCTAACAGTGCACATCAATTACTTCTCTTGTGCGGAGACGGGTCGCCTATGATGCATTTGGCACCTGTTGGCATCAAAAGCCCTCTGAAACCATGTGAGGAAGTGAACGTGGGGTGTGCCGAGAGTGGCCCTGGGTCTCGCACTCATTCTCCGCGGCATGTCGCTTTCATGCGACGAGGCCGACCTAGCTACCATATAATTTCGTGTAACGGCTGCACCTTCAAAATTCACACCCGAATTAAAAAAAGTGTGGCCCTTACAAAAGTTTATGTGATAATTAAAGCAGAGGGGCGGCCTTCCTCTGGAGTGCTTTGTTGCCGGAGGCCTTGTGGATACCGACAGTACCTTAATTTTGATGAGGGGTTATCCTATTTATGACTTATTAGCAACAGTATTAGACATCTTAGGATAGACAGTGGCAGATTCCCAAGTACCGTCTGCTCTGGCTTCGATGTGAAGCAGGTTAGACTAGGGAACGCCTGGCGAACAGTACGCTTCCAGCTGGCAAAAGCTTGTCGGTGCAAGGAACGCATCGCTAGCACGGCTGTAATGCATTCTTGATTTTAGAGTACAGATACACTTATCTGTTGGCATTTTTAATGTCCCAAATTATGAATACGTCAAACTATTTTGCAATCCCCTTCCAGTTCAATGCAGCCGGGTTCAACTGTATTGGCTCTATACTGAAACCTTCAAAACCGCGCAAAAAAAAAAGGCAGCTCCTAAACAATATATCAAACATAAGTAGACCTCATGTGGATAGATACACTGAACTTGGCACACATTGTGGCAAGCGTTCATGTCTCTCCCACTTATCGACAGTGCCCTGGATGCAGTGGCTTGAACGGTTCTAGCTTGCAGCAACCATCCTACGCAGCAGCTGTTCGACTGCTCCGTAGGCTGTTATGAAGGTGGAGAAAAACCAACGTTTAAAGATATACTTCAGTTTAGAAACTCCTCGGCGCACTCATGGGGAGGAGCCGGCTTACCACGGTTCCTGCCACCACGGCGCTGCGGTCGATGGTTGTCTGCTAGCACCTAACGATGTGCTTGCGCAGGGGGTTCAAAGTTCACTGGTAGTATGTTTTGAGACCCCTGGTTACCGCATGGGGGAGAGTTCGAGTCGGGTTGGCTTGATTTTTTTTTGTTAACACTGCATGCGTTCCGCACCCGCTCTTGCCGCCACACAGCAAAGACATCAGCCTGCATGTCGGGTTCACCGCGCTGACATCTCGCGCTGACATCTGCGACAAGTGTGCTCAAGAAATGGCGTGAAATGGCGCGAGTCTCTTGCTCGTCACTTGTCATAATTGTGAAATCTTCAAGGAACATGTATTTTTGCACGCTGATTCTAAATATGTCATTTCATTTCACGCAAAACAATTTCTTGAGTACTTATGCAATTTTTATGCAAGTATTTTGCGAAGAGCTTTGAGATAAATTTGCTGTGAGAAACTCGCTGAAATGTATGACACTGGGTTTCCTTGATACCAAGGAATGCATTAAGGGTAAAATTGTCTACCTGCCTATCATAGAACTAAGTTACAGGATTTTGAAGTTGTCACTTCATAAATGCGAAGAGTATTCCCGTTTCTGAAGTGGCAGCTTGAATAACCAATAACTCAAGTTCTATGATAGCCAGGATGATAAGTTTACCGTTATTGCATTCCTTGGAATCAAGAGAATTCAATGACTACATATCAACAAGTTTCCTGCAGCAAATTTTTTCAAAGCTCTTAACAAAATGCATGCATAAAAATTACTTAAGTGCTCAAGGAACTGTTTTATATGAAATTAAATGACATATTTAGAATCGGCACACAGAAGTACATGTTCACTGAAGATTTCATAACTTACTTCATTAATCTTTTTTTTTCATGACCAGGCTCCTCGCTCAAGTGCGCTCAGCGCCCCGTTCTCCTGGTTTAGTTGCTGCTCATGATGCAACATTCCTCAACGTACAGCTTCACGATATACTCGTCGCCGTAGCACCAGGAAAGGTACCACAGCTTGAATGCAAAAATTTCTAATGAAGGATCGCAAGGGACAAACGCAATGACTAAAAGCAAGTGACACCATGTAAACTATTGAGAACGTCAAAGGTAAGAAATTAAATTTATTGAAATTGAAAGGAGGTGCCTAAATTTATTACTAATTTATACTGTGGGCCTATCGAGAGGTAGTCCTACGAGCGTTCTTTTTGTTCTCGCAGCGGTGTCAAACTGCTCCAGCCTTGCTTCGGGACTACCTAACACCACTATACGCTCTCTCTGCACGCAATCTCTCTTCTTTTTTTTGCCATCTCACTTTTGCAAAAAAAATGCGTGTGATACCAAACAAAAATCAACTAATTGGACTGTAAATTCATCTAGCTTTCCAGGCAGCCGATCGAAAAGTGATGCTCGCTACTCTTGAAGATAAACAACCTCTCCTTTCCGTTGCATATGAAAATGCACTTCCCGAAGATCAGGCCCCAGTTCTAAAAGCTGGCATCAAACTAATTTGCCCTTGCGATGTGTTCCAATTCTGTGGAAATCACAGGGAAGCCCCATGTTCGCTAATAGCCGCAAGGTGAGCGCTCGCCACATAATTTTGTGCCTCAACGCTTTTAACCCGACTACAAGATACCGACCACATGCTGCTGAACTCCGTCCACCCTCTTCGGCGATGGCCGCTTTTTACAGGTAAACCACAGATGGCTAGGCAAGACTGATCGGAAGTCGCATCATATATATAACTAGGCATCATATATAACGACTTTTTTTTTTCAATGCGTATGCACCCTTGTTTACATCCACGACGGCACCGTTGATGTCAACGCTTTTAGGCTAAGTGATTGTTTGCAACTTAATCGTATATATTGGGCGTCTACTCGAGTAGCTTGACAGCATAGGGATTGTTCGGTTTCCCACTTTTTGAGGATCAGAGGGTCACATAGAGAGCAAAGAGCATCCATTCTTACATTCTCAGCCACTAGTACAACTGCGCATGAAGCATGTAATCATGCTTATTGAATTTGTGCTGATCGTGGATGATAAAGCAGCACCACACGGCTTAAATGCTCAGAAGTTCAATGAGAATAACAATTCCGGATAGGGAGCGGCTGCATATGCATGAGCGGTAGTGGTTAACCATGCCATTCATCACACCTTTCAAACTTCTCCTTGACAGATATTAAACGGCGAAGGAGAACGACTAGGCATTACTGAAAGCCATGAATGGATGACGTGTGAAGAAAGAAAAAATGGACACCAAGTAAAATATTCTGCCACCATATTTAACGAGATGCTCACTGTCACCCACACCGCGCGACGGCCATGATGGCCGTCCCTAGGAGAAAGTCGTGCCCGGCTCCTGCGGTAGAGTTTAGAAACTGAAGTATATCTATAAACGGAGAAAAACAGCCGTGGCTTTCACTATAATGTACTATTCTCTAAACGGCACTGCTTAAAAGCCAAGAAGCAACCCTAGCTGGAATTTGCAGTCCCTTCACTGACTAAACTACACTGCTCTTGCATGCATTTCTGACGAAAGTTTATATTGAAAATTTTGGCTATGTCGAACTATTAAGTTTTTTTTTTAAGCCTGTTCATTATAACATGGTTAGATTCATTTTAAACAGTGTATTCTGAAGAATTTAAAATCACACACAAAGCCATACCTTTTATTCTTTCTCCTGTCTTTGCTTCAGGGGGAATCTTCGACTCGTCTGACTTCTCAACTGAATGCTCTGCTTGTCGCCACCAATATGCGATGAGAACATAAACCCGTCTAAACTACAATGCTTATAAAGAAACGTGGTACAAAAGCATGCAGAAGCTTGGAAAATGCCTATACCACATTTAAATTTAGGCAGAGAATGCTTGGAATGTGCTTCACTACTAAACACGAATCAACTTCATAATTTTGACATATCCCTACATTACACAACCATTTGCACACTTTGTGCACTACAATTTATTAAAGCATCTGCTATTGATTTCAGGATTTTATATTCATGTTTTTCTCCCCTGCACAACTGTTTATGTACAAAGCTGTGCTGCATAACCACGGACAAGAGAAACGGGGGCTGTGTCTGAAAAGCTTTTTGTATGCAGCTTCCCTGTAGCATACATTTAGCTACAAGGCAGGAAAAGAAGTTGAAAAATATAGCCCGAAAACTCAACAGCAAGTGTGGCAGAACAGACAAGCAGGGCAACAGCACTGGGAGAGCAAGGGGCATATACGCACCGTCTGTCGCCTCCCGCACCGTCTCTGTGGGTGGCATCGCAGCCACAGTGGGTGATGTCTTGGCAGGTGGAGCAGCCACCAGGGCCTCCTCAGCCTCTCTCCTTGCTGCCGGTGGCGGCACTGTAACTGTGGCCACAGGCTCAGGCACCTCTTCCACAACCACATGCGTCCTCGCTTCTACGGCACTGTTCCGTGTGTCCACCACTTCCGCTGCTGGCACTGTGCTGCTCTCCGCATCATCGGCACACGCCGGTGCCTCAACCGGCTCGACGCGCGTTGCCGGAGCTGCAGCGGACTCTGCTGCCTCCATTGATGTAATGCCCTGTGAAGCCGTAGTGTCGGAGGCAACCTGTGTCTCCGCTGGGGCTGCCACCGTCGGAAGAGGACTGTGCGGCTCTCGCCTCTCTTCTGTGGCGACAACAACCTCACTTTCTTGCGGGGCAGTGGCTTCTTCTAGAGAAGTGGGTTGCTGCTGTTGAGGCTGCGATGGCTGCTGTGCCTGCTGAGCAGGGGGTTCTAGCACCGGGGTTGGGGAGACTTTGGTTGGCGGACCTGATGAGGCCACCGCTGCCACCTGGGCAGCAAACATGCCGGCAATGTCGCTGGCGGCTGACGCAGGCTGTTCCTGGAAGGGGCAGCAATAACAGGTTCAGGCAACTACACAGTGGAAGGTGTGCTTGACACACAATTTTCAATACAAGGCCACTAAAAGAAATCAAATTTTTTTTGCATTCATTGCATGCACCCAGGCATCCGTACTTGTACGGATACAGCTACAGTCAAGCCCGTTTACAACGAACATGACTGTACCGTGGCGTCCGTTCGTTATATCCTGAAGTTCGTAGTAAGTGGACCACAGCTTTAAGCGCAGGCTCTCTTAAGGCGCATTTATACTTCGGCGTAACACGCATACACTGCACGGCGACGTCACGTCGGCGAAAGCGAGACCCTCTATACTCACTGCGCTTGACCGCGTCGGCGGGTTCTGCGCACTCTGGCCGCACTGGAGGAGATTTGGAGCACGTCTATTTTGAGCCGAGTGCGCCAGCCGCCGCCGGCCCTGCCAGACCGGATCGGCTCCGCGGCCAGTAAAGCCTTCGCTTAAAAAGAGATTTGGAACCTACAGCGGCTGTGACTCCACTCTCCTCCAACTCATTTGCTTGCGGCTCCATTCAATAGCTTTGCAGTTGGGCGGAGCTGTCCTCTTCGACCTCTCGGCTAATTTCATCCATTCACAGTACACATCTGAAGGTACATGCAAGTGGGCGAGAGAACCCGATCCAGTAAACGCCGCACCTCCGGAAACGCGCGGAACCCGTTGAAGCGTCATGCATTGGTTTTACTTTCAAGCCACCAACTTTAAACGTGAGCGCCCTTGAGCACCTATCCGTTTTTTGTGGGAAAAAAAATAACCTGGCCCTTGCAACCGTGAGAAACCTCCTCGACGGTGCCTGCTGCACCGTGCAACAGCACTGTTGAAGAAATCACAATCCATTGGCCCCAAAGCCTCGGCCAGCCTCCGATGGGCGCGACGTGCAAACTCTGTCCTCGCCCCGCACTGGGGTTAAGGTAACACCCCACTGGGGTTAAGATATTTAATTAGCAACGGCTGCTCACTGAGGAAGGGGAAACGACCCGCCGGCGCCTAACCTAACCGCACACCCTCAAAAGCATCCCACTCTCTGTGGGGCTGAGGTCGCTGAAATGCAGGCCGGAGTTTTTGTGAGAACTTCGTTGGCGGGTTCGGGAACGGGATTCATTGTAACGCTGGCAAGACGGCGGTAACCCCATTCTAGCTACCCTACCTTCAATGTGCGGCGGTGGTAGCTTTAATTTCGGCTGCTGCTAGACCGCACCGCCAGCAGCCAGTAATTACGCAGTCTGCGTTTACGTCACGTTTCACGCCACTCCGTCCTGTGAAGTCATCAGAGGACAGAGAGTTTGAATTGGAGGGCAGGAAAAACTTTTTCAACTTCGAATCCAAATTTTCTTTTTAAATAAATGCATCTTTCACTCCCGGAGAAGTGGCAACAAAGCATGAAATGCCGAACTATCAGATTTTGCTAACAAAAAAAAAATTGATAGAGTTCTCCTCACGTTCCCTTTAAAGGGGTGGAGACAAAATTTTCGGTTGGCGTATTCTTTGTTTCAAACGTTGCACGCTGCGCAATTCATATATGCGCGGTAAATAATTTATTATTGCATTCTTTATACTGCGCAATTTCGGTGTCTGAGCACCGGGGTGTGCTGGGACGTCACTATCATGAAAGAGCAGCAACACTGGTCACATGGGCCCCAAAAGTTGTGACGCACGTATTGCTGTGTCATCTGCTCTCATACCCATGCTGTGCATAGCAGCGTGTTCCAATTCATGTGCCGGAAAAGTTGGCTGGTACTGCGATATGCTGAGAAAAGCCAAGCGAGCGAGGGACAACAGAGTCCTGAACCAAGCGGCTCGCTTCGGCCGATCTCAATCGGCATACAGTTTCTCCATTGTATTTCGCATTGCCACGCTGACGCCAATGCTCGGCGGGATACTCGGCGGACGTCTGTGGCGGTGGCCTGTAGCAGACCCTGGTCACATTACAGCGACACGATGCCTCACTTTTCCTACCGGCCAATAACAGTCTGTCTTCACTTCACTCCGCCTGCGCAGCCGCGCTGCGAGACTGCTCAGGGTCCCGTGGCTGCTGATTACGATATGTGCTGCTTGTTTGGCAAACAGCCCACTTATTCACTAAATGAATGCTTCCAGACAATTGTACAGGATTCAGCATTTACAGCACGGGTACATAACTCCCCCAAGAATCTGCCTATGATGACAACGATATCGAAAAATCCGGAAAAAATGATCGTTATAACCGGTCATCGCTATATCTGGACTACTATAAAAATGGCTGCCAAACATACCTTTGTAGCTCCTGACTCAAGTTTTACACTTGCGCTGAAGAACAGTAATTGCAGAACATACGATTTGAGAAACAACATGTTTATTTGTCACGCTTAAGGGGGACGCGGGCTTCAAAAGCCAAAAAATCGCGAAAAAATCGAATTTTGGAAAACCACGTGTTTGGGTAGAACGTGTTATAAACTATCTTTCCTGTAATTATCAGCACGTAATTCATTGTATAAGTGCTTCAAATTAAATATATAACACGCCGCGGCAGCGCCTGAGCAGCGAGCAAGAGCTGAAAACATCTCTACTTCGCGCGAGCGCCATTTCTCAGGCGCTCAAGCTAGCGCCGCCATCTTTGCCTTGTTTTGTTTGTGAATTCTTGTGCTTTTTTTCTCCGGCATCGCCGGCAGCATGGTATGCGCGTGGCTTGCCTGTGAATGAAAGGCTCGCGAGAGCTTTCGAATTTCCTGCGGCTCGAATGCACAGCTGCGATTGGACAAAGCTTGCTCGCGGCAGATTGCGTGTCTGCTATTGGCTGCTGCGCGTGTGGTCACGTGGTCACCTCCGGCTGCCGGAAGGCTTGTCGTCTGCATCGGCTCCTTCGTTGCGGGTGTCTTTGTGTTCCTCTTCTGCCTTTCGCCATTTTTGCGATCGTTCGCCGTTCTTTGTCGTGGAGACCTAGCTTTTACAATCCGGCGCTACGTCTTCTGCTTGAATAGTCGCGGGCTGCCGGACACGGGACCAACGCTGCTCTGGATACCGAGGCCGGTTCTTCTCGCGCAAGTCGTGCACATTCTGTAGTCGTGGGTCGCACGTTTCGAAAGAAACGAAAGACTGAGCTTGCGTACAGAAAGCGAAAGCGCCGACCCCCTACTGCACGGAAGTCACGAAAGTCTCTGAAAGTGATCGCCGATGAGGCGGACTCGTCAAATGACGGTGCGCGGGCGCCGGCATCGGACGTCAGCGTGCCGGATTGTGCCCCACCAAGTCAGCCACCAAGCAGTGATAGCGATGTCGCCCTGGATCCTGGGCCGTTGACAAGCTACGGCCGCGTACCGGACAATGCAACGGAGTTGCGACGCAGGTCAGATTTGTCAGCAGAGGACTGTTTCCTTGATGAGGCTCTTCAACGCGACACACTAGCCATTTCGGAAGAAGTGATACATGGTGCGTCGGCAGATGCGTTCAATCAGCGGAGCTGTGCCGATGTTCCATGCGGCGGGCGTCGTACCATTCAGGAACACAGATAGCCAAGTTTTGTGTCCGTGGAATCGGCACAAGCGCGCGCGACCACTGTTCGCGAGTTGTTTGGTGCAATGTCGGCAACTGAGCGGAAGTTTACGCTGACCGCGCTGCCGGAATCCGATACTACGCCTGCATCAGATGATGAGTTCATGGTAATTCAAATGGGTGCTCTAAATTCGCTGATCAGGGCTGCCCTCTGCCCGATTTGCCGGAGGCCAAGCCTAGCAGTGGACCGGGACACCAGACTTAGACTTGCTGTGAATATGGTGCTGAAATGTTCTTGTGGTGTTATCAGCTCCCAGTGGTCCTCGCAAAGAAAGCAAGGTGCGAGGGCTTTCGATGTAAACCTCAGATCTATGCAAGCAATCAGGAGCATTGGCAAAGGGCCCACTTCTCTGAATGACTTCTGGGCAGTGATGAATGTTTCACACCGAGGACTGCACCAGAAGACATACCAAGAGCATTTGAAGAAAGTGCTCAAGCCAGCTGCTCAAGTTGCTGCACAGAATTTTTTTGCAGGTGCTGTGAAGGCTGTCAAAGATGTTTACAAAGAAATGGAAGTCAACTTCACCAAGAACATTACAGTTGTTTATGACGGCACATGGCTGACGCATGGGCACAGCTCACACATTGGTGTAGGCTGTGTAATCGAATTTTACACGGGTCTTGTGCTTGACTGTACAGTCATGTCCAACTTCTGCCTTGGGTGTGAAATAGGGCCAACTGAAACCGACCCTGCATACCATGAATGGAAGAAGGCTCACCAGTGCCAAAAAAACATTGATGTCCATGCAGGACGCATGGAAATTGAAGCCGCACTGCAGCTTTTTGGGCGCTCCCTTGACAGAAACGACCTCAGATACACAAACGTAATCTGTGATGGAGACAGCCGCACCTACCTGGCCTTGTGCAATGATCAAACATATGGGTTCATACCTCTCACAAAGGAGGACTGTGTGAACCATGTGCAAAAAAGGATGGGCACAGCACTTCGCTCTCTTGTGAACAAAGCCAAGAAGGAAGAGGCACTCGGTGGGAAAGGTGCCTTGACGCAGGATTTGATAAAAAGACTGACTAATTATTATGGCCTAGCCCTGCGAAATAGCACAAATGTGGAAGAAATGCAGAGGGCAGTGATGGCAACACTACATCACATTGCATCCACAGATGCTGAGCCCCATCATGATCTTTGCCCACCTGGTGCCCACAGCTGGTGCAGGCACCGTGCAGCTGAGGCAGAAGGCAAGCCACAACCTCCTCACAAGTACAATCTTCCAAGCAGAGTTGTGCAAGCGCTGCTACCGGTCTACCAACGCTTGTCCGACCCTAATTTACTGGCTTGATGTAGTGGCAACAAGACGCAGAACGCTGCCGAAAGCCTTCATTCGGTGATTTGGACATTGATATCAAAGCAGCAGCATGCCTCCCTCTTCACTGTAGAAGCAGCAGTTTACGAGGCAGTTGCTAGGTACAATGCAGGCAACTTGCGAGCTTATACTGAGCTTTGCACTACACTGGGCTTAAAACCTGGTGCCCTTGCCCTTCAGAGGGCTGCAGAAAAAGACATCAGCGAGCCAAAAAATGTCTCGTGTGCACGAAATCAAAGGGCAGAGACCCAAGAAGTCACGTGTAACCATAGACAGCGAAAACTACAGTCCTGGTGCATTTTGAGAGTTTGAACTGCTTCGAAAACTTTGAGACGTTTTCTCAAAAGTGTGTTTTGGGCATTCTGCTTTGTCTGTGGAGAGGGTAGCGTGGGAATGCCTGAACCAATTTTGATCCTGTTTGTTTTTATTTATTCCCTGAAGTGTGCTTGAGGGTATGACAGTCTTCAATATCTCAATGAGGGCTTAGTTTTTTTTTCTACAGCTAATTTGTGAACGATAAGTTCTGGCACAGTTAGTGAAGGTGAACATGATGTTCTGTGTAAAAAAAATAATGGGTTTAAAAAAAATTTTGGAACTGTTGCACCCTGCAGGGCTCTTTTGAGCAAAGATTGAAATTGAAGGCAGCTCCCTGGCATGTTTCGTTACAGTGCCAGGTTTTCCACAAGCGGAACACATGTAACATTTTGTAACTTGAAAACTATTCAAGGTATCATAATGAAACTCCATATTTCTTTAAGACACTTTTCAGTGTGGCTACCAAATTTCATTGCTTTAGGTCAAAGAACAAAAAAGTTAACCCTGATCCCCACCTCCCCCTTGAGGTGGGGATCAGAGTGAAATTTCTTTTTTGTAGTAGAGCAATGAAATTTGGCATGGTTATTGGGTAGTGTGCTGAATGAGTAATTACAAAGTTTCATTGATATATCTTGTTTTTACATTACAAATTTTTATTTGCATTCAATTTGCAGAAAGCCTGGCATGACAAAAAAACGTGGTAGAAGCCCATAGGCACTCTTATATTTTAGCCAAATGAATAGTTCATGCAGTGACATTCTCCAAATATTTTTATCACCCTCATTTTTTTTTTTTACACAGGACATTATATCCATGTTTGAAAAATGCGGTCGTTATCAACATGCCAATTTAGCTAAACAGTAAAAAAAAAGTTATTAACAATATAGGGATGTTACTGCATAGAGAATTTACTAAGGAATACAATGCAACAAACCCCATGCAAATCCCACAAGACATAGTTGTTCTATGCTTTCTGCAAGCAGGACCGTCGGCTCAAAACTCACTTCTGAGAAAACTGGCTCTAAAGTTTTAAAAGCACTGCAGATTTATTGGCAAGTACCAGAGCTGTAATATTTTGCATCATTGCTGTCAGGCATCTTCCTGCAACTTTGCCTCTTTGTTTGGTGGGCTTTGGGCACCTTCTTCAGGTGTTCTCGGTCCTTTTCATGAGCCATCTGGACAGCAAGGGCACCAGGATGTACACCCAAGGTGGCACACATTGCCGAGCAGGCTCCTTGGCTCTCTGAATTGCACTTCACGACTGCCTCATTTACTGCAGTCTCTATCACAAATAGCGAGGCATGCTCATCCTTTAACAGTGCTGACCAAACTTCCGTTCAGTTGGGGACAAAGGGAGTCGCGAACGCTGCATGTCTGCGCTTCTGCCATCACTAAACTCTGCTCGAGGCACGCCTGAATGGTGCTACGCTCGGGTGACGATTCGTCCGGTGAATCTTCAGCTATCACACTGTAGCTCGCAGATGGCTGGGGCTCCCTCACAGGCTGCGTATCCATGTCGCACGATGCGCCAGAAACAGAGCACACCGTCTCTGCCGGCAATGTTGACCTTCAACCCGCGTCGCCTCCAACACTGCGATCTTGGCTACCGATTCGCGCGGCTGTTCGCGGAGGTGCAAGAGCCTCCATTGGCACGTCGTCCGTCGACTAGGTTATCGGCGTCGATGGCACAGGGCAACTGTCTACTTCACTGCTGGAGTAACGCAGTGCAAATAGCAGGGCACGTTTCCGCATATTCATTCGGGTGCTCCGCTTCTTCCGCTGGCTGCCGTCTTTTTCTCGCCATAGGAGGCTTGCGCTTCCGTTTTCCGGAGGCGTGCTTCGTCGAAAAATTCTTTTCAAATGAGCGACGATCCATCACTAACCTGAAAGCTTTCAGCAATCCGAATTCTGCGTGTCATACGAAGGCTCTGGCGTGCAGCGGTCCGCTGTGGTTGCCAGCTTGCACACTGCCGCAGCAGCAACCAATGGGGATGAGCCTTTCAAACCGGCAGCCAATCGGAGGCCCGCTTTCATCGGAGGGCCCACGTGACCACCCCTAGCATACCTGCGCTTCTTTTGTGTTTGTGCAACTGTTACAAAATGGCGACGACTGAAGAATTCAGATACAAAACGGCAGAACGATACCAAGATGGCGGCACATGGTGGCGGGAAAGACTAGAAATGGCTCCGAGAACTGCGGTGATTTTGCGTGATTCAGAACTGTTTTCTCGCCCCGCACCGTGAGAAATATTTTCGGGCACCTGTAGTGCGTTTTCAGCTAGGGCACTTTTAGTGCGTTTTCGGCTAAACCATTTTGATACAGCATAATAGATTAGGCATTGCAGATACCGAAACGCGTGGTTTCCAAAAATCGATTTTTTTTTTCCCACGATTTTTGCGATCTGATCTCTGCGTCCCCCCTTAAGTCAAGTTATCGTTATAACCGGTATACCGTCATATGTGGTATCGTTATAAGTGGACTGCACTGTACAACAGTCATAAATTTGGCGTTTCTTTTTGTTCTGTCAGGTGCTTTCGTGTCACAAAGAAAATGAGTGCCAGGAGCCACTCTGTGTCTTCCCATCCCTCCAACAACTTCCGCTCACCGAGGCTGCCGGAGACGTGTCAGCAGGTGCAGAATTGATGTCATCAAGGATGTTGCGGCCTGTTGCGGGATCCTTGATCTCCAGAATGTGCTTTTGCCGCTGCTGCAGCGGAGGAGCTCCCTGCTGGTAGCCATGCTGGGCCCGAGGCGCCTGCACCTGGGGCGGCGCACCACCACTCGGTAGCGGCACGGACATCATCCCTTGTGTGTTGTAGTACACCTGCGCAGCTGATGCAAAGAAAGAACAGACAGAAAAAAAAGAGGGTCATGCATAGCACAAACATTGCTTGGGAATTCAGTAACACCACACAGATAAACCGAGGCAAAAAAGGTGAAGGCAGGTTCAATCATGTTGTTGGCCATTGTGTGTATATCAGAGTATTCTTGCAGCTTAGAAGAAATACAATAGCGGATAAATACAACAGCTCCCAATATTCCCTATTCAAGAACTCCAGGATATCAATGATACAGTGAGGCAATTATCAAGAAGGGGAAAAATACCTTATCACAAAGACTAGGAATCTTTGGGTGCCTGCTTAGAACCTACTCCATAATGCACATACCACACTTTTGTTTCCCTGGCCAAGGGAAACAAAAGGAGTTGCATCATTTTTAACATTGGTATTCACAAGAATACTATCGGCGGACTCCCACAAAAATGACGATATAGGCACCAGGATCCTGGATGCATCAAATTATCACCAATACTGAACAGTGAATTTGTTTATCTAATTCGCGTCCAGCGCAACATTCAGTATATCGAGCAGCACGCCGTGCCTCTGCAACTCTTCTCCGAATGGCATTCTCGTGGTCACTTTTTGCACACATAGCCACATCAGCAGTACTGTAAAACATCAGTACATCAGTACTGTAAAACTGCTTGACAAGCTGAATGTGATGCATTCCTGAAGGTAAACTTCAGTCCCGTATTTATTTTACACATAACACCAGTGTCGTGCAGAAAAGCCAGAATTCGATAATCCACTTGTGGTTTTGGTTCTTATGGTTGAAGGGTTTTAACGCCCCAAAGCGACTCAGGCTATGAGGGACGCCGTAGTGAAGGGCTCCAGAAATTTCGACCACCTGGGGTTCTTTTACGTGCACTGACATCGCACAGCACACGGGCCTCTGAATTTCGCATCCATTGAGAAATTCGACCACCGCGGACAGGACAGGACCCGCGTCTTTCGGGCCGGCAGCCGAGTGCCATAACCACTCAGCCATCGCGGTTTTGATACTCCACTTGTGATGCGGTGAAGCCAACCTAGCTGACCAAAGGGTAGCACAGCATTTACTTGGTGTGCTTCTCTAGTGAAGGCATTGCACGATTTCTTTTTTGCGATCCCTTTCAAGTTCGATACATCTGGGATCGACTGTATATCCATTGACTTATGATTGTTCCCTGAGAAACATGCTATTGGCAATTTTCACTACCCTCAGGGGGCACTGCAATGGCGGTGCTATGGAGGACTGCTTTGAGCCCAACTAGGTAGAATCATGTTGGTTTAAAATTTCACGACAAAGCTGCATTTGTCAATGGTGGCAACGTCTTGTGAGCGTCTTGTACAGCTGGCGAATGACAGAACTAGAAGCGCATTTTTCTGCATGTAACACAGCAGGTAAGCAAGAACCAGCTATTTTAATGCGACAGCGTTAAGGGCCCCGTGTCGCAGAAAAGCCGGTGTCATCGGCGTTGGCCGTGAGCGAAAAATCCCTCCCCTCCCTCCTCCTCCAAATGTACACCACTGCCCCAACAGATAGCGCACAACGGCGCCGCATCCCGCTCGTCTCGTTCGGGCGCAGTGGGGCCGTGCGGGCACGCAGGAATCACGCGGTGAGCGGCAAACAACGCAGCCCACATCCAAAACGCGTTCACCACAAAGCTTGCGCCCACCCGTTCATTCGGTGCAGAAGCTGTGCTGACGTTCGTGGCATCGGGTTTGTAACGAACGATGTGCCGACAAACTACGACTGCAACTTGAGTCCTGTGCGTTTCGGCAACGCGCCTGGCAGTGCTTCTACGTGGTTTTCCGCTCCGCGCGTCCGTTTCACCGTACGTATCAGAGCGATTTGTTTAACAGGCAAGGTGTCGCGCCGAACGGGCAATGCCGTTCCGTGGACTCCCTGGCAGTGCTGCAACACGCTGTCACGTTCCACTCTTAAAGGCGAAGCTTAAGCGTCCTCCAATTTTTTTATCTGTCATGTAGCTTCCCATAAAATAAGCTATAAAAGTTAGCCAGTCAGTATCACTTATGTTGCAACAAAGCTGCAGCTTTTCATGTTTTTTGGTGCTCAAAAATTTTAACAACGATCTGCTAATTTAAGCATGAATGTGATTTCTTAATCATGTGTACAGGTGGATCGTGAGAACAATGAGTTCGCCTTTTTCTGTGCGCTGTTGCCATTCAAACCAGGCAGGCAGGAACTTGCACTTTTCACAAGGCAATACGTTATAAGACAGTGTATGCCATGATGCACAAAGCAAAATTGCAGTGCAAAGCCGGTTTACATCAAATTGCATCAGTGGATCAGAGTGAATCAAGGTTTTGCAGAAGTTGCCCCGCAAAGAGAGGGAGGCTTTGGCACACGCAAAGCCAAAACCTGCCAATTTCACCTTCCAGGGATGTACTTTCTCGAAATCAGCACCTCTGTACGCTATCTCTCAGTTGTTGGTACCTGTGCAGCCTTACAGCTAAGAGCCGAGTCAGAACGAACCAAAATTTTCCAAGGAATTTGAAGGAATGCATCTGAATTTATTAAGCAGCCCTGAGAACCATTATAGATCTGTTCTAAAAATCATGGCTGTTGAAAAAGATCTGAACAGCCTGTATAAAACCTACTCCAAGTGGGCAAAAACAAACAAAGGGCTAAAAAGAACCCATCCCGCAAAATGGAATGAAACTGCCGTAGCACTGCGGCATTCCGTAGTATACTTACTTTGCTGAGGTTGGAGGTAGGGCTGGTGGTAGACAAACTGCGGTGCTGGGCTAAACTGGCCAGGGCGCTGAGAGGCATACGGCTGCAATAAAGAGGGAAACCATCGGAACAAGCCTGCAACAGGACGGCCGGGGTTCAACACTGCCCACCATTGACAAGCCTGCATGACAGGCGCCTTCAAAGCCCAAGACACTGCAAGGGCCTCGTAGCTGTTCACGGAACAGGTATGAAAAATGTGAATGAATAATGCAAGACATGACTCAGCATTGTTCATTGTAAAAATGTAGTTGCACAGCCTCTTCTGAATTTTGTTTCTGCAATCCAACTTTTTGTTCCTGGGAGCTTGAAGGTGCACTGTGCTCGCCTTTTTAGAGCGGGAACTCTATCTGCATGCTCTGAGCATTCGTAGAAACTCCAAATTATTGCTTGTGCAGCCAATTTCCCTAATAAATCAAAGTAAATCTCCTGGCTCCTGCTTTTTTTTTTAACTCACCTTCGAAAAGTGGAGTCAGCCAATGCGTGGAGTGCCTTTCAGCCAATGTGGCGGCTTGCCGCTCTGCCATCGGCAGAGCGATACGTGGCGAATGACGAAACCAAACAGTCCACTTGTATTTTTATTTCCATGGGCCTAATTTGCAGCTATGTAGTCTGTGACAAACTATTCACGGAAAAATAAAAAACTAAATAAAGGCGAAAGCAAAGCCGCCACGCGACTGGCTGAAATGAACTCCATGAGTTAGCCTACTCCTCTTTTCGGAGGAGAGTTTAAAAAAAGGCAGGAGCCGGTATGTTTAATTCGATTTAATAAGAAAATCTGCCGCACAGAACAATAATTTGAACTTTCTAAGAATGCTCGGAGAGTGTAGATTGAGTTCCCGTGGTAAAAAGAAGATTCCAGATTCCTCCAGACTGTAAGCCTGCACTCATTCAGTCAACATCCTTTATGACACCAGGCCAAGAATACTAGCACCACAGAAAATAAAAATAGCTAAACATGTTTAAAGTGAGGTGCACGCCTGGTCCATAATGCTCCTATTGCTGAGACTGGCATGGCCTAACCATGCAGACACACGCTATTTGTGGCATCTATAGAATACCGATTTGCTTGCTCCTTGAGACTTGTTAAGGGGGACACTACCGTAAAAAGTGAACTTGTGAACCACTTGCGAAATTTTATTGAAACTTGTGGGGCTAGTTTATATCGCTGCAAGAATGTTATGCAGCCTGTATGACAAGGATGAATATGCTTGCTCAGGAAAACTATTGTTCAGAAAAGGTAATTTTCCCAATCTTTTTTTTATATAGCCGTAGGACTGTCCAGAGCACACACCTGTGCAATATTTTAATTAGTTTTGCTACATTTTAAAAGAATTACTTGTTTCTCACCTCCAATTTTTTAAAGCTCATTTTATAGTATGAAAACAAGAAAAAAGTAGAGAAACCGTTTGTTTTCTTCACAAAATTTCACTCCAGAAAGCCCGCTGAAAAAGAAATTTGAACGAGTTCTCCTAAGCTGACACTTTTGAAAAATGGACGAAGATTGAAAATCACCCTACTTTATCTCCAAAGTTCCAATGTTCAAGAAAACCCCCCAGCAGCATACATCACTCCTTCAACTCTATGCTGCTCAGCAGCAGAAGCTTCAAGTGGCCGCTTTTCTCTGGCCACTTCTCAGCTCTAAAATGCTCTTGCTCACATCCGCACCACACACAGTTTGGTGTTCTCCTCAATGGCCTTGGTAGTCTGTGTGCCACAAGGAATGTCCAACTTGACTAAGACTCTTTTGAGTCACTTCAGTCCTTCATTCAAGTGTAGAACAACCGGTGCTGCAGCCATCCCTAGATTTGTGAGAGAGAAACTGTCTTCGCGCATCACGTTCACACCAACGAGTTAGACGACTCACTGGCATTCTGCGCCTGCATACGTGAGAAGCACGCAAATACGTTAGCACTGGCCAGCCTGTTATAATGAGGCACAAGCTCCTTAGCATTGTCCCTGGTAAATGCAAGGTGGTGCACTTCAGTCATCGACGGCTTGCCAGCATTTACGCAAAGCATGGTGCCTGTTGCGAAGGCACCAGGAGTCTTCACCATGTGGGCAGGCAAAATGAGTGGTGTGTCATCAGTGCAGTAGGAATGAAACAGGCTGGCCATAACACCTTTCTCCATCCTTTTCATGTCACGGGCGTTCTCTTTCAATGCAGAAGAGTAGTTTACCATCAGTTTCTTGGAGACTACATTTGTGAGCTTTCCTCTGCCTTCCAGGCCTCTCGTCTCTAGCTTTTCTATCCCAGAAGACACGTATGGCGACATGGTTTACACAGTCTTTTATTCCATCCTTACTGTAGGGACTGCCCCGCCGTCCCCTTTCTTGGCTTTGCCACGATGCCCCCAGCAGCAACAGCATCGCCTCGATGCGGGGTGCACCACATGACTCTTCCCGGTTAACTTAACTAACAAGAGAAAGAGGGGGCGCTAGCATCGCAGCGTAAGAAACTGCTTGCTGAGCGCATGCGCGGGACACAGCCGACAGCATTAGGCTCTTCGGCTGGGATCATCGGCGCGAGCGGACGTGTCGCCCGCAGCTCCGCTCTTCGCCAGCGGGGCGAGGAAGTGGCGGGGAGACTTGCTCCCCTAATCTCGTGCCGTCCGGCTTCGGAGTATCCCTTGCACTAGCGTGCGTGAACATTCACTTGTAACCTTGACGGTGAGTCCAACGATCTCGATTCCTTAGCGTTTTGTTGCTAGCTGGCGTTATTGATGCTGTAGCAATAAATGCCTGTTTGTGCCAGCCAGTGTGCCGTTTTTCTTCCCCCAGAGCAAGGCCCGCCATGGTCGGCGTGCGCTCGGTAGTGTACGCGATCACGGGGTGGGGTCTGGAGATTTTGAACTGTGTCAGCCACGATTAAGCAGGGAGAACATATTTATCTCCCCTATTAAAACCCTACATCACAAAGACCTGACTTAGAGACATGCAAAAATGCTTTACTGTCTGTGCAGCTCTACGGACCTGCTGCCTTGGCCCATTCTCAATAACTCATCACCAGGCTTTAGTCCCAAGCTGCACGCATAATAGTTGCTTTGGACCAAAAAGTCGAGCCCAAGCCCAGAGTCCACCTTGATTGCAGCATTAAGCCTAAAGTGAGAGGTATGACCTCGTTTGTGCAGAGTTCAGTCGTAGCTGACTCAATCGTCGAGCAACTCATTCTCTTGGGCTGCCTTTTTCCTAATAACCTACGTGGCACCGCGCATGGCGTTGTGCGCTGCGTCTTTCACGGCGCCGTGTATCTTTTCTCCTACCAGCTGGTAGGTCTTAAGTTGCATTGGCTGCAGACTGTTCATGCTTGCAAACAAATTCTTTAACTTCACAAAGCTTCACAATTCCACAATTCCGGGTTGCCACTGCGAAATGCATGGATAACTCCGGCTGACGGCTCAATCCCATGATAGAAGAACGTGGAACTTGGGTGATGCTTTTACACCCACTGCATAGAACGACAAACTGGAGGTTCGCGCCAGCACCACCTTCTCCTAAATAAAGCAACTGTCTCCAGCACATGGGGCACAAAAATGGGCCGATCAATGTTCTTTTGGCCGCTATATACACAAAACAGTACCCAGTCAACACTTAAGGCCAATCGCTGACGTCCGGGGTTGCACATAGTTGAATCATCACAGTCAGAACGTACTAGTTATTCCCGGTCGCGATGCTACCGCATTGGGGCTTGAGTAAGGTAAGCTGCTTCAATCGCCGGCGATGTCATCGCAGTAGGCGATAGCAGTCATTCAAGTGATGCCAGTGGTCGGCCTGTGCTGCATCGGCCTCTCACTTTCGTGAAGTGGCTCCATCTACCAAATCTGTTCAACGACGCTAACTTAGTAGCCGACATGTATGCGAGAAAAAAACTGAGAAGCAGACACTAGGTTCAGTGCCTGATGCGATAAAATGTGGTCTGACAAAGCAAACTTCCCCACGGCGTGAAAAGACATTTGAAATGTCCCGTGCTGCGTTTGGCCCAATCACAGCTCAAGTTTCGGTTTGCTAGCCAATCAAGGCTCACCATCCATTGAACTCTGCTAACATCTCACTCCACTCTTGATGGAAGCGCGCACACTCGTTAGAAAGAAGAAACGACACTTCCGACAACATTGCACACTGCACGTTAGGCACAGCGGTCAGTGAAATTAGGTGCATTGCAACTGGCTCAGCCCTACTGTGCTTCACATGAATAGCGTCCTAAAATTGAAGTATTTGTCAGAAATACAACATGACTGCAAGCAGATGAAGCAGTTGGGGAAATGTCTGCTTGGGGTGACACCCCCCTGCCCCTCCTGATCTGGCGTCCCTGTGTGGTTGCACTTTTTCTTGCTTCCCCTGTCGTCTTGGTGCCAAACACTGACAGGAGCGAAAGTGAAGGTGCAAGCAATGCACTTTGCACCTTTTTTGCACTATTGCTAGCATGGCTCCCCATAGCCTCGCGTTAGTAATGCTGTGTTGGTGCTCTTTCAGGTGCAACACTTGAAAAAAATGGCAGCATATAAATCTTCACAATCCCACCCATACATAAAGCAGGATGCAGCACAGAGGAAGGCTAGACTCCACAGAATCATGCAGTGCAATGATTGCGGCTCTGAGGTAGCGAGCAATTTATGGCCGGTAAATCAATGTTACCACTCACTCTTCCGTTTTTCACCATGCTACATAAGTGCCGCATGTTCATGTCATTTTTATTTGAGTCTTCCCAACCCAACCTGATTCATACCACATGCAAAGTCCTCTTTTGTTAGACTCCATCAAGCATTTCAGTTAAGTTTTGCCTCAAAATATGCCAACTCCACTTTTTAAATGTATCACCTCAAGCAAGCAGGTTGCTAGATTTCATTCCATGCCCAAGGGCTTTGCGAGCAGATAACTTGAGCTAGTAACCTGAGTTACGACTTTCACTTGACCAAGCATGGTTTGGCAGTAACCATTTTTTCTGGTCTTGCCTTTCAACAGGACCACTGGGTGGGCAGTGAATTTGAGCCACCGATTCTGTACAGCTACAGCTTCAACTGCAACAAGATTTTGGACAAAACCCCAAACCCAAGGCATATCTATAGTCTGCTGGTAGATCCTTTGCTGCCATGGCCTAGCCACATCGTCGAAAGCCCACCGTACACTTTCACCAGTGTCTGACAAGCAACCAAAGCCCAACGGCGAAGGCAGTAGATTAACCTATGCAGCGGTCACACGCAGCATGCCACTGTCTGGCAGCTATTAAAGGGGGCCCGAAACACATTTTCAGTGCATTGTTTTGCCTGTTGGTTGCATAGAATAAGTTATAGTGATGCTATTAGCATCGGTCGTACCGCGTATACTGTGGTTTTTAATATTTTAATTATCTCGCAAAAACAAATTCGTGGCGACTGACGGTGTCACCATACAGTGGCGGTTTTTAGCAGCGGATATGACATCACTTAGTGCGAGCTTGATGATTTGGACAAAGAGTAAATATACTGCAAATTGCGTTAATAACTAGAGATACGTTTTGTCAAGTTTTTGTGTTTTATATTACATTAACAAAACCAACTTGTTTGCCCTAGATAAAAGCACTGTAAATCAAGTAAAACAAAAACACGCCACCAAAGGCACTGGCTACTTTTTGCATCGAAGGACTTTGCGCCTCGCTGTAAACATCCTACGACCTAGCACTAAACACTTATGGCTACTCTCTATGTATCTGAGAGCGGCTTTGCGGAATCGATCCGATCGAGCCATTGCACTCTATAAGCGTTCCTTTCGGTCCCATGGACGAATGCGTTCGTTTCACATTTAGCAGGCAGTGCGCAACGTCAGTTTATGAAGAATCACCGGGCAGTGGCGCCAGATGGCGCCACGTTCCCATCAACAGCGCGCGCTCCTTGCTCGCCGTGGCCAACCAGCGCGCTCGGAGCGACTACAGAGCGACGGGCGATGGTTGGCGGTAAGCAGTAGCGGTACGCGCTATGCTAAATGTGTCTGATATCTTGCGCAGGCTGTCACACCGTCGCAGTATCTCGCGCTCGAGTTCGGATCTATAAGTAAGGGAACGTCACTGATCAGTGTTCCCTTCTGCGCCGTCGACGTGACGATGAAGCATCGCTGGGTCAGCTGGGCGTTCACATGGTTGTTGTAACCATGCAAACGGCGCTGCCAACCTTGGCATGAACGAGTTACAGAGAACAGGCAACCATGGAGTGCAAACTTCCGCCACGTGCTAAGATAGGCTGTTTTGATTGGTCGCTCTCGGTGTCGTCATTGGGAGAGTGAAATGGGAATCGGAAGCTGCGCGAAAATCGAGTTGAGGGCAGCATTTTGTTTGCTTGTATTTTGAAATTTCTTCATTGAATAACTCCCGTTCCTATGCATCGATTCTCGTAATTCTTTTTGAGTCAGCATCTGTGTGACATAAAGAATCCATCTGAAGCGTAACCGGCATCCGTTCAAGCGGTGCTTCGCAGCCCCTTTAAGGGAGCCGTCCAAATGCAAGGACATCCGGACACACTCTCTTGATGCTTCGGTAGCCATTGGTAATATAACACAAAAAAACTGAAGAAAAAATTACACCTGGAAAGCGCAAGCAATGCATTGTGCCATCTCTTAATAAGGAGAGCGCCTCTTAGCTTAGCCTGTGGGGGGGAACCACAGTCAACAGGCAAAAGAGTGAGCAGTGGCACAGAAGGAGAAGGGAAGTGACACCGTTACTCTTATGGTGACTTCCAATCGCAGAGTTGGAGCACTTCTGGAGCAACGTTTCCTGCTCTTTTCAGAGCAACTGCATTCCAAACGCAGATCTGAGCCACGGATCGCGTCTTCCAATCATAGACAGGGAGCGGTTGCCGAGCCGAGATTGCTCCGTGGAGCAGTCGGGACTGCTCCGCCGAAATCGGCGGATCCGACCGGAAGTTTGCGTGACGTTCTTATGCAGCGGCGATAGCGGCGCCCTACATGCTCTGGCCTGCATGCTCTGGCCAGAGCAACTGTACTCCAATCGCAATTTCAGGTCGCGCGCTCTGCGCCGGATTCAGGCGCTCTGTCACAGAGCGTGCAGACCGCTCCGGGCCTGCGATTGGAATTCACCATTAGATTATTCAGGGGCTTTAGTGTGAACGAAGCATGAAACGGCATGTTGTCAAAGGAAAGGCTACAGTCCTGCTTGAACGTCTGATTTCGTACAGCGGCATAGTGCCTTTTTTTTTTTTAAGCGCAAGCCCTGCGCCACAATTCTCAGTAGCCGTCGAGTGCACAGACACTCATGTAGCACGTAAAATAAGCTTCCCTGAGCTTAAAAAGTACAGCAAGCAGTGGAAAGGGAGGCATTTGACAGTGTTTTGTTTAATATTGCATTCAGGTGGAGCCCTTGCCTCCTTCAGTCAGAAAGAACCAGAGCTTCACATTGTCTGCAGCAATGACAGAGGGTTCGCAGTGCAGTAAATTCATGTGATCAACATTTAAACTGCTCACAGTGCACACTTGCAATGTGCACCTACTCGCTATAATTGCTAAAGTCAGTAGCGAGCTGTCAAATTGCCACATCCACTCGACCAGATGGTTCCTGGCATTCTCCCCATGTTGCTTTCAGCGGCTGGTAATAACAACTCCCTCTATTTTTTAGTTTTGGTTTGACGAACTATTATGAGCCATTCCCCAAGTACTCCCTTTTATTCTAATGCCATCTCTACTCTGAATCCATCTCTATTCTAATGGCATACAAATTTTTACAAGGCTGATTACTTCAGTTGACCTTTAAGCAGTCTTTCACGATCGTTAAACTAAATATCAAGGTCAGGAACAACAAAGCTGTCGTGCATTGTATCATTTGCCTCCCACTGCTGACAGATGCACAGCATCTCTTATTATCTTAAAAGATGCACAGCAGCCTCCTATGTCAGCCCACTAGCAACCCCCCCCCCCGCACTCCAGACAGGTCCAATAATGCGACATTCTCATCTAAAGATGGGCTTCCTCTTCTTGCTCTGCCATAGCCTTCATCCAAAGCACTGAAGAGGCCAGGATCTTCCCTAAATTGCTACTGTATTTAGCAAGGTCAAAGGAATGATACAGCACCAGAATAAAAAAAATCCACTTATACACTGCACACACTCCACAAAAGGGTGAAAATCTTGAGCAAATTAAATGAGAGGGTTTCTCATAGGCAAATACTTACCAGCCAAGCAGCATCTGTGATCTAGAGACAAGCAGAGTAATTGCACCATGTAAGCAGCACAACAATTCAGCACTAAAATGGCAGCAATCATGGTAGGCTGAACTTTGCATGGCACTTGGTATGATTGTCAAAAACGAGCTCTGTATTCACCATTCTTTTCTACCCTCAAGAAGAACCAGACCGCAATCTCTGCAGCCTCTACTATATTATAGCGTTTCCCCCCCCACCATCCCCACCTACAAATCCTCACTGCAACAGCACCAAGTTAATTATTCCAACTGTGGCTATTTTCATCTATAAGATATTGCTCCTCAGCCCAGGATCAGTACAGCAATTAATGCATGTTCCTGTGCACATGCCAGAGCACACTGCACTCGCTTGTCAGAAGGGCAGTAAGTGCAAAATGTCGTGACCTAACAAAAGAGAAGAAAGATGACACAAACTGTGCGCTTCAGTAGCGCACGCACACTGACCAGGTTCATGCAGTTGCTGAGCATGATGGGTGGCTGGGGCATGTGCTGGGGCGCTGGGTAGCCGGCCGCCTGGTTGGTGAAGTTTGTCAGGAGGGCTCCGGAATAGGCAGCCGTCGCCACGGGAGGCTGCGGTGGGGCCCCCGGGGGAGTGCTCAGGGGGCTCAGGCCCAGCTGGGCAGCCTGGGCCATAGGAGGTGGCCGACCGAGGGGTGCGGGCCCACCCCCTCCAGGGGGGCCCCGCCCACCCGCTCCGCCCACTTGCTGTGGCCCAGCCTGCACCTGCCACAACCCACTCACACTCTCTGCTAAGTGCCCTCCCGTAGCATCATCGGCTATCTCATGGCGAAATCCACTGGTCAATCCGAAGCAACTTTTCTTGCTCCGCAGTGTGATGTATGTTCCACTGGTAGCTTCACAGTGCGTCGATTCACAGGACAGAGACTGATTTTGCTACCACTTCGAGGGTGCGGTGCGCTCACTACCAGAGCACCCGGGTCAAGTTTGCCAGCTTTCAGCTCAGTTTGAGATACATTGTATTAACTTAAGTAATTTGCGCACCCCTTATTCGCCATTTTTTACACCCCCTGCTGCACCAGACCACCGGCATGCACACAAGGCAGACTTGGGCTCTTTCTTTCTTCCTTCCTTCTCTCAGTCCCATCTTTATCCCTTCCCTTACGGCGCCATTCAACTGTCCGCCGATATGCGAGACATAAAGCGTCATTTCCTTTCCACAACAGCCAATTCAAATCCAAGATCGGTACAGCCACGTGACCATATATGGGTGCGAAAGGTGCAAGTGGCGAGGGGACAAATTGCGCACAGTTTACCCAGCTCGCTAACGCTGGCGGTCACTTTCTCTGGCGGTTGCTTTTCTGGACGAACGATTCCAAGCACGTCGGAATCCGAAACTACCAATACATTTCCTGTTCTGTATGCCGCTAGACTGGCTGCCAGGCCGCACGAGAGGGTGCCGTTTTATCGCCTGTCATCTCCATTTGCTGCCGACTGCTGTCTTCGCGACTATCATTGCACATTTATTGCTTCGAGCTACGCAAGCGCTATCACGCCATCCCGCAGGGAACTACATAGCATGCGGCAGAGTGGGAGGTGGTATTCATCATATTTGGAGTCAAATTTTTTTCTGGTCAGCAAAGGGCGAGGTAACGTATAGACGGCAATATAAAGTATATATTACGCGTTATGACCCTAGTAGAATGTTTTAGGACATGCTCGCAAATGCGGTACCACTGGATAATACTGGGTGTCGAGTAGTCCCGTTTCTCATCCTGATTAGTCCATATGATGGTTAAGTAGCATAGAGATCAGCGGTAGCAACAATGACAAATCATATGTGCCCTACAAGGAGTTCATTAAAGGATGTTTTCTGAACTGCATCACTAATGATCAAAAATGACATACTACATTGATGATGGGGTGATAACTACATTGATGATGGTGCGTACAACTACTCGGGTGGAGAATGCATTCTCAGGGCATTCATTTCTGGTACTGAGCCTGTTTCGCCATCAGGGCTGGTAAAACGTGGCACACCTCAAAAGTTAACTGCAAGATACGAATCCTCTGCGTTATCGTGAAGCGCTGCTAAGACGAAAATGCGGAAGGTAGGTGCCAGGCTCAAAGTCCAGAAACGGCTGCACAAGACAACTTGAGTTGGGCTCTCTGCCAGAGCAGGTTCGTGTTTCAATCAGGAGTGGCCCACTCTGTGGCAGGCTCTACACCCTGTTCTGCACTGACCGGTAAACTTCGCCATAAGTACACCTCCGCTGCACTGGTCTATGTGTGACCCATATTTCCGACACAGAAAAACTAGCTTTAGAACATAGCTACCTCTAGGCCAAGAGCACAGAAAAGAGAGCTATTTCTGTTAACGTCATTTAGACAGACACTAAAAACAAATTAAGTTTGCCGTATTAACAGATTACTTACTGAGTTCTGACGAAAACTAGGTTTTTTTTTTCACAAACTACGACGACATCAAGATAGTTTCTTGTTTGTAGATTCACGAGGCTCAGCTGCGCCTCCATTCATTTCCAATGGTGATCACAGAGCCCTATTCATTACTGATGTCAAGTGTTAAATCGAGTAGCGAAAAGAAAATGCCACATTTTTAAATCCAATTTCTGGGACGCCCCAATGGGTGCCCCTCGAGATCAAGTTCTGAGCACTCAGAAGGATCGAATATTAGGAATAATAAAAGTGTGCGGTAAATCGAATTTGAAGTCTTATGGGAACCAGAAAATCTTAACATATTGTGCGAAAAATATGTTAGGCTCACCTGGCCTTTGGCACAATTTTGACGAGTTTAATGATTCTGGAAGGGCATAATGCAGAAAATAACATTTTTATCAAAATGGTATCAAAGCACTGTTCCACCCCTGTTAGTACGTATATTTCCGACTGCTTAATACTGTTTGCTTATCCCCAAAGGCTCACGAAAGCACAGAAGAGCTCAAGACAACTAACTAGGTATGCTAGTTTTGCTCTAAGACCACAGTTGGCAAACATGAGTGCCCTGTTTCTACTACATGGCAGTCAGGCACTGATTCCAACAGGAAAGCGTCAGAGTCTGCTACCATGCCTGGCCCCCTCTAAGTATTACTAGGGACTCACCTGAGGTGGTGCTGCCTGGGGATTTTGCTGCGGTGGAGGACCCTGCTGCACCTGCTGTGGCTGCCTCGGTTGGTAATAAGCCTGCCCCACGTGCTGCACAGACAAGGGCCCCAAAAACAGGTCAGTCAGGCGATATGAGGTGAGGACAAAATAGCATCCTTCGCTGCATTGGCAGGCAGTGAGTGAAGAGATCGTACAGCCCAGAAGCACAGCGACACGGCTTATCGCAGTGAAACTGGTGCCACCAGATTACTTATTCTGAACCACTCACATGCCCTGCTTGTAAATTGTGCCAACATCAGCCAATTAAAGCTCGATTCACTGTGATCTAAAATAACTCCCAAATGATTGGGAGGAAAACAGTAAATAACATATAAACTTGCTGTGGAATGTGCTGAACCAACAAAACATTCACCGAACACAAAAATTCACCGCGGCAGACCCCGTGCCATAGGACCTATGCTAGAAATGGGCCGTTCAGTACAAAAAAATGAAGCCTCTCTGGAGTTCACTTCTACTGAACGATTGGTTTTAAATACACACTGGTCCTATAAAGAAAGCTGGTAATTCCTGGCAAAGGTCCGAATTACAGAACAAATCCAAATTTTTGGAATTAAACTTGCTGCACTTGTAACCTCAATCACACTCTGGCTTAATGTTAGCTCTGGACTGATAGCTTCTGAACGCAGGGGGGTAATCACTCTTTACTGTAGTGCATTTTCTCCTGATTAGTATTTGCAAGTAAAGCTGGGGAAAATCTTCGATGTAAATGCAGTGTGATGACTTGTGTACAACTGGCAGGCTCGCTCAAAATATGCGACTGTCGCAAGCAATCCAAAAGTCTTCTTTTCTCGAAAGAAAGGGGAGGCAAGAATGCCCCTCACCATGGTGGCCGGGTGCTGGGGCTGTTGTGGCTGGGGGGGTCCCTGCCCCAGAGGTGAAGGCCCCTGGGCCAGGTACAGCCCACCCGGAGGGGGCGGCTGTGACCCCAGCGCCTGCTTGCTCATCTCATGGGCCCCGGCTGCGCCAGCGCTGCTCACGCCCCCTCGCGACAGCGGCTGCATGTGCGCAGAAGAACGAGGAGGTGGAGATCACGACAAACAACAGTGGCGCACTTGCACACCACTCGACAGCTGCCCCGCACCAGGTATATTCAACTGGAATCTTCAAGGGCCGCTCATTCACTGTTACATGCTTGGGTACTGGAATAAACATTTGCAGCCATTATCTTTTTTTTGTCTTTACTGCCTTTTAATAGCTGAACTATACTTTAAACCCTTTGTAGGACAGCAGGACTCATGTTGTCCCACTTGCTTCAAGTGTCTGCAAACACACAATGGTACACCCACATACAATATTTTTTCATGCTGAATGCTACCGAACAATCAAGCAAACCATTCAGCACGTTTTTCTCTTCCATTGATAGGCCTCAATGGTGTTCTGTTTGTTTCTACAAGCACGAGTACACAGTTTGGCGCGGCCCATATTGGTGAGAAAAATAAAATTTCCAAAAACTGTTCAGCTTTTGACCTTTCTCCATCAGTTAACTGCCTGATAACATCTCTTCAAGCAATTTTCAATTCTATTGCAAGTTTGTTTATAAGTTTAAAAGACTGAAGTAGGGATACGTACCACATTTAATGGTTTGGTAAATGGGGGTTTAACATCCCAAAGCGACTCAGTCTATGAGAGACACCATAGTGACAGGCTCCGGAAATTTCAACAACCTGGGGTTCTTTACAGTGCACTGACATCTCACAGTACCTGGACCTCTAGCATTTCGCCTCCGTCAAAATGCAACCACTGCCGCTGGGATCTAACCCGCGTCTTTCGGGTCAGCAGCCGAGTGCCATTACCACTGTGCCAACGCGGCAGACCTCACCTTATAAAAGGCTAAGAAGGCCACTGACCTTTCACAAAACCTGCCTAGGGTGCAGCAATTCAGTTATTCTGGCTACTAGAAAACACTAGCACTGTTCCTAGTTCCACGCACAACTTCAAAGGTCTCCATTTTGATCTCTGAGGTAAAGATTTGCATATATCTGGTGTTCACTTTCACAACAAACAAAAAAAAGCATGGTATGCGAACAGCATACTCGTACCCTGAGACCTGCTCAAGGCAGCCGGCCATACCCCCCCCCCATTTCCCACTTTATTTCTGCTCTCAAACATCCATCAACAATGCAACAGCTACGAGAGAATAAGAACCTAACACTTACATAGGCGTGTTGCAGTCTGTAGTCTTCTGCGCTCAATCGGCAACATGGGCAGAAAGAAAAGAGAACACAGTTGAGCCTCAATCCAAACAAGGTCCCTGAAGGTCACTCCATCCAGTTTCCCAGCACAAGCAACCATTGAAATCACATGCACAAAGTGCCCATGGGACGACAAATGCAAACCTTGTCTTCAGGTCAAAAATCTGAAGCCGCCCAATACAAACCTACACACAAGCTGAAAGCCGAACAATTTGCTCAAGGGGGAGGGGGGGCAAAGGCCACTGAACAAACATATAGTACATGAGAAAGGATGGGCAGACAACCCTTTGCCTTACTGGTCGATTAGAGAAAACAAGCTTGTTTTGTCTAGACTTTTTTCTTGTGCATTGAGCAGTTCTGTTTTACATACACCCCCTGCTTACAGCCTAATCTCTGGATGCTAGCGTTACAGTAACACGAGCGGTAGTACAATAAAATTATCCTAATGTAAGGCCAGCGATGTTTGTATTTCCCATCTTTTATAACTAGCTGAAGCGATGTTTTGCAATGCAGCACCAACACAGCTTGCAGCAACGCACAACCATTTTCAGGTGCCATATTATCATTCCGAATAAAAAATACCTTTTAGCATAATAGCATATCCATGTATCAAAAGAACAATTATCTCCTAAAAAGAAAACATCTTAATTTTTGACACCCACATACAAAATCCGTTACAAACTCAAAAATAATTTGACTTTAAAGCACCAGGTTTTAGAAAACCAACACCCTTGGGATTTTGTAATTACTTTCCCTTCCAACGATGCACGACCCAAGAAATCTAGAAAAAATAAAAGGGACATTATTAGTGGTGGCAAAATCTATCTTCAAGAAAAAGGCATAGGACTGCCTAGCAATTGGTAGCTCACTGCTTTCTGAAATAATTTTTGCTCAGTTTGCTAGTTGCCATAAAAAAAAATGCTGTTTGCAATGTAAACGGTGCTAAATTTGCCCAAAACGAAGAAATCAGTGCCAGCCAGAGCACACGCGAGAAAATGCGGAGAGTTCGCCATTACAAAACTGTGTACAACACGCCTTAAGGGGTTAACGCAACTTCAACAACGGCTTTTCGCTGGAGAATTTTCTTGAAATGCAGTCACTGCTACCCATTGTGCAGCTTCTTGCATGCGATCTCTCTGCGACGCATTGTCATTCCAGCCACAGCCTGTTCCCAAGCTTTCAAAGAGGCAAATATCCCAATAAAAGATGAAAATTTAGATTGCAACAAAAGTTTAAGATTGGTTTACATTAATGACCAGCTGAAACATGAACTTTCCAAGCCAGGCCAGTGCAAAAATAATCCGTTGATTCCTAAACGCTTCCCTTTCCTAGACGACATGCAAAGGTGAGTTTTTTTTTCTGCCAACACAATGCAGACAACACAATGCAGTGATTGAGCGCATTCATGTGCTCTCATCAGAAGGTGTTTCAGAGCCCTTTAAATGCATTATTCTAAGTCAAGCCTTTATTGAACTAAGCAAAAATTTCAGGCCAGTAAAAAAATTCACATTAGGATTACACCTGTTTTCCAGTGGCTTTTGGTCGTGCAACATGACTCCAGCCCAAAAACCGTTCAGATCTGAATATCCCCAAACATTACGCCAGGCTTAGCAAGAAGGCGAAAAATGAGCGCACTCACCTCGAGAAACCTGCACTGGATTCTGCGTCCTGTGTTGTATACTGATTGAAGAAGCAGTCAAGGATAATTCACAAGGCAGCACAACAGCAACATGGCAAAGGAAACCCAAAATCATAATTTCTCTACACGATAACCGCGAGCAAATTTAAACACCTGGGGAATGTAGGTGGACATTAGAAAGCTAACAAAATCTGAAATTATCCTGCAGGCACAA
This sequence comes from Amblyomma americanum, assembly GCA_030143305.2. Taxonomy (NCBI): domain Eukaryota; kingdom Metazoa; phylum Arthropoda; class Arachnida; order Ixodida; family Ixodidae; genus Amblyomma; species Amblyomma americanum. The sequence continues at coordinate 117,989 of JARKHS020006320.1, read as the reverse complement.
ACAGGATGAAGTTAAAGAAATCCTAACTTGAATTTCCTCACATCTGAAATAATTCTATACTGCTAAATTTGCACAACTATTCTCGAACACAAGAAAAACTACCAAGTCAGCACACACATGATTATCTTCCCAGCTTGTTACCTCTGGGATAGCAACACAACTAAAGTCCACACATTTCATCAAAACCATTATTTCCGATTTTCCCCTTTACCCTGATCGCGTATGTCAAATTTCAAACATGCGCTGCAGAAGCTTCATCATCAATAATATATGCGCATTTCAACGGGAAAAAAGACAAGAAAGGAACGAAAGGTCGGGCTGGTAAGAAGAGAACACTGCTACGAGCACCGCCCTCCTTACCCTCTGACGTCGGCAAACTATCCCGCGCGGCGTAGATCACGTATCACGACAAACAAAAAACGAAACAAACAGAATCCGTGGCAGTGACCTGAGCAGTCGGCGGCACCCCCTCCTCCCCACTTCTAAGCCATGCCACCACACCTCGGTGTACCTTTCAGAACCAACCCCACGGGCTGCGAGCAGCGCGTCGAAGAAAAAGAAGGATGCGTCCACAACGAAGGAGCAACAGAGGCAGAACCGTCGGCCAAGAAGAAGCTCAGGCCGCTCTCGTCGCCGCCAGCACCGTCTCCGATCGTCGCCACGAAGGCCGAGGGCGATGCCGCCGCCGCCGCGGCCGGTAGCCCCCGCCTCCTCCTAGCGAAACGCATGCGAGCCGTCTGCTGCTTCGCGCGGCGGCAGCAGTCCACGGTGCGACGACGACATGGTGCTGCTGCTCGCAGCGACGACGACCGCACCGAACGAAACCGACACGACGTCCCGGGCTCGTGCAACACCGCAACCAAGTCGCGCACACGCGCACCGCAATATCGGGAGAGCCACCACGACCGCTAGCAGAAAGCAACGGCAAATCGGCGCGGAAGAGAGAGGGGAGGGGGGCACCGGCGATTGAGCTGCTGCGCCAACGCGCGGCGCCGGGCGAAGCAGCAGCGGCAACAATCCGTGACGTAGGCAGGGCGGCCCGATGACGTCAAGCGCGGCGCGTGGGTCTTCGACCGATGCCCGAGAGCGCGCGGGCGGGCGAGTTTCGGCGGCGGCCTTCGAGGAATGCCATCTTTACACATCGCACGCGCTCTCTCTTTCTCCGCGCGGTGACCGCCCCCCTCCCCCACTGCTCGCTCCGCGCCGCGTACCGGCGGCGCTACGATTCTCGTCGCCGCTAGCGGGTGACCGGCATCGCGTGGGAAAGGAGAGAGGAATGGAAGGGAACGAACGCGACTCGGGCGGATCGTCGTGGCGCGGAATTTCGCCGCCGGATCTACAGCAGGGAAAAAAAGCGGGAGAGCGCCTTGGGCGCCAATTGTCCACTCGACGCTCAAATGGTCAACGCCGGTTAACGCGCGCGTAACGCGCCCCTCCGCGCCCCGTGCGTTATATGATGACACCGTAGTATCCAGGCGCGACGCCACGCGACAGATAACGCTTTTTTTTTTAAATGTCACTGCGCGCAGATGAACGCCGATAAAGCTGGAGGCTGATACGCTCGACAAGCCAATTCAGACTGCCCCGCGTGACACCGGCATTTCACTCAAGACAATCGGCCGCCGGTACTACAATGTCGGCATGCTGCTGACGAGCGTACTCCTCGCCCAGCCGAGACAGCCGAGCATTCCTAGAATTCGTTAACAGCTCAGACCCTCGGACAGAATACCCTTTCTCCGAACCAGTGGCCGGAGGAACGCAGACTCCGACGAGAGCGCACCGCGCCTGGAAAAAAAAAGGGGGGGGGGGGGAGAAACCGGTTAAGGCACCCGGACATGCCTGAGCCGCCGACTGTTCGCAGAAAAGAGGGGACCCCGCGGACGCTTCCCCAGCTCCGAAGGGGAAGAGGAGGAACTGAAGGGGAGACGAGTGGACACCGCGTAGATGCAGCGGCAGCAGGTCAATTCGCACAGGCGCGATCTTCTCTGAAAGCGTGGACTGGCATCCTTTATAAAATTTTCTTCCAGCGACCTCAATATACCAGTTTTCCAACACTCCGATGAGTGTCTGCCAACAACAGGGTGGACACATGACAAAGGAGGGTCGAATCAGCGCTTGCTTCATCGCGAATGACGTCACACGCTCCCGGTGTCGAGAACCTTCGGTTCGCTTGTCACTCAACGCCGATGGCCCAACAAAGAGCCCGCAACGCTACCGCCCCCTCTCCCACCCCCTTTCGCTCGCAGGTGCGGGGGTGAAAAGTTTCCGAAATGCGGCGCAGCCGGCTGCTGCTGCTACTACTACGCAGCGCCGACCAAAATGTAAACAGGCAGCCGCCGCTCTGGCAACGAAACATGGCCTCGCCGTCGTCGCCGCTGTAAAAGCAAAACACGACAGGGGGATCGTCATCAGCGAACGGGTTAAACGACCGACCGCAGCAACAGGGGTGAGGTGAAGCGAGCTCGGCGATGTGTCAATCGCTCCGCTGGCGCTGTCACCACCCGACGCCCTGTTCCACCCCCCCCCCCCCCCCCCCCCGCTCTCCCTCGTGATCCGACCAGAGCAGCAGCCAACGCTCGGCGCCGCGAAAACAGTGCAACCTTCAGGGAGGCTCGGCGGCAGCGCGCAATTTCCGGCGCCCACGGGCAACGCAGGGGGGGCACACCACTGGCACGACGCCGTCCCAGAAGCGCGCGTCCGTGGCCTGAGCCACTTCCGCGAAGACAAGAGGCGGCTTCCTTCACGAATCCGCTATGCTGCCCTTCCAAGGAAAAAAAAAAAAAAGTACACGGTAACCCGGTGCGCCAAACTCTGACAGACTTGAACTCCCGCAGCAAAAATCGCGATTAGGCCGTTCGGATTTGAGGCCTTTACCTTTTATTTGTATGATGTGGACACTAGGAGGCGTTCCATACAAAAAGGAACAGGCTTGCCAGCCCAACAAACAAACGCACCTTCGCCAAGGTGCGTGTTAAAAAACGCAAAGATTTCCCGCAAACAACAAAACGTGAACAGCCGTTCCGCGAATAAGCGTAATTCTCCGATAAATATGGGCGAAACTAGATTCTCTTCGAGAAAGAAAAAAGGACGAAACACCAAGAACACGCGGACGAATTCGCGGGGCTCGATATTCGAAGCACGCCGCCCTGCGAATTCCAAGGCCGCTCTCCGCTCACTAATAAGGTCGCCAATCCACAAACCCTGGCCAGTATACAGCAAAGAATGCAGCGACACAGATCGCACCGACACGTCGAGTCGTCGGGAGCTTCGGAGCTGCTCTTCGGCGTCACTTTTCTTCATTATTTAAATTATCGACGTTCTTCATCACCCCCTTCCGATTTGGAACAAAAGGTGTTATCGTCCCCCGTGTAAATGTTATAGCTAGGGCCATTCAGCTGATAAAATTCCGCAACGCCAGGCTCTCTCCGCACGTGCATTCCGGGGCGTTTATTCTGCCGAGGTAAGATCCAACACGCACACAGACCGGGATAACGAAAGCCACATACACACACACATGCCGTGTATCGGCCAGGATTTGTAAGCACAAACCGGTCCAAAGCACAGCACGCATCAAGGCCGTTTACGCTAAAGACGAATTCCCGCTTTTGCGAAATCTAATATTCAATCTCGTTCTTTTTTTTTTTTCGTTATCTGAAGGCAGCTGAGAACCCAAAGGAGAGACCCTTGGTCTCGCGGAAAACTTTGGAATGCAGGGTAGAGACCACACGGAGCAGTGCGACGACGGCGACCAGCAAACATCTCGCCCGTCGACTCTCTCCAGACTTTCAAAGAAGCCCGACACGTGGGCGGAGTTTACTCGCGGGGACAAGTACTGCGCGGTTTTGCTCTCTCAATCGCGCAAGCTCAGAGAACGGCGCGCGTCGGCTCGCATGTCGTAAGCCGGGATTCAAAACATCACCCCCCCCCCCCCCTCCCATCATCCCCCAGATACTTTTTTTTCTTCGCGATGCGGCGCTTGACAAAAACCGTGCCTCGCGATCCCGTCCAAAAGGCACGGTCAACCTATCAGCCAGCCGGCTCATTGGACGATTAAAGTCGGTCAAGAAGCAGCAGCATGGGCATGACAGACACGTCCACAAGGATAGGGGACTGCTCAGAGTTTTCCGTAAAGTAAGGTTAACCCCCCCCCCCCCCCCGAAACATACTGCCCAAAACCAAACAAAAATAGCTGTCGTAAATTTTATCGGGCAGATTCAATTCATGACCCCCCCCCCCCACCGTTCGCCCTCCAATTCCGTGGTGTACCCACACGCACATTGAATTGACGAGTGCCCAGCTTGGTACGTCACGTGCCACACACACACGCACACACGTGTCCCCGAATAGAGGAGCTATGACCGCAAGGATAAACACAATGTGTCACCCAACCAGCCCGTGCTCAATGGACTTTACCCGGCTCGGCCCTTCGGTCCTGGCCGCGATGGAGCAGCGACGCAGACGAGCCGGAGACGGCGCTGGACTTTGGGGCACGCCCGGGCCAAGGAAACGGGGGGGGAGGGGACCACCACGCGGACGAGAAAAACACTCCGCCGCCGCCAACAACACGCCGAGGTCCAGGTCCACAGCGAGAAAGGGCCGACAGAAGAAGCGGGGAGGAGAGAGGGGGCGCTGCAAACAACGCCTCGTGGCGCGATGGGAGTTGGAATGGGGGGGGGGGGGGGGGGGGGTACTCGGCTTCGAAAGGAGCAACCGTTGTCGCAAGACGGGCACGTGCAGAGCGCGTGCTCGCCGCGCAGCAGGATGGCCGGCCAGTCCGCAGCAGCCCCGTCCTTCGACCTGCACGCTCGGCAAAACGATCGTGCGCACCCCCCCCCCCTTTTTTTTCCTAGAACGGTGAAAACTGGACGCGAGGGGCCGCAGTGATCGCTGAAGGCTTTTTTTTTCTTCTCCTCCGCGTGGAATGTGCGGCGACGAGCCAGCTGTCACTATTCAATGCCTCGGTGCCTCATTCACACACAATCCTGGACAGCGCCCAGGTTACGCTGTTCTTGCGAGCGTGCGGATGTGATCGCTGTAGTGTGACAGCAGGAGTGTAACAGTACGTAATAAAACAGTATACTACATCACAGCGCCTGTACCTAGGAGTAACCGGGAGAGGAAAAGCGCTGGAAGCCGAGGCCAGAACGCCGAGCGGCTAAACCACCGCCACACCACAGTTGAGGTGCTCGGGCGGCGGCGGCAGAGCGGTGCAGCCACCAGGGCCACCAGAAAGTGCGCAGCCACGAACGCGCGCTCTCAAAGGTCAACGCATTCGGCGCCGTTTCCTCTCCCTCCCCCCTCTACCCTCCTCCTCACAACCTCGCGAGGAGGGATTCATCTCCACAGCCAGCCAGCAGCTTGAGAAAGGGGAGTAAGTAAAGGAGGGAAGAACATGAGGCACGCCGAAAGGAAACGACCAAACAAAAAAAAAAGACACGGGAAGAGTGTTTACAACCGGAGGAGATGAATTTACCGAAATGAAAAGGATAAAAAAAAAGCGCGGGCCGGGCAGCAACCCCAGTGGGAAAGGGCTCCGAGGGGAAACGGATCAAAAGGTGGAAAAAAAATGAAGCAAAACGTCAAGAGGGGGGAAGAGGGCTCTCGCTGCCCGAACGCGCAGGGTGAAAGCCACCAGGCGTCCGCGGCGGCGACGACGACAGCCAGGTGTGTAGCAGCGCCGTGTCGTGTCTTCTCTCCAAGCACGGCTTCGCAGTTGGGGCGACATGCGCTGCAGCAGCGGCAAGTGCGGCTGGTAGCCAACGCGGAGATCATCGTCGATGGCCGGGCTGTTGTGCCCGCGCGTTTCTCCCACTCTGGCTACGTGCCAACTCGCATCCTCGGAAACGCCCCGCAGCAACGCCAAGTCCGAAACGTCAGTGCGTAATAAAATTCCATTAACGAGCGCTTTCTGGCGCGCAGTCTCCATCGGTTCGTCCTTTCCGAACCACTACGAACACGGAGAACCACACTGGGGCCGTGGACCTGCGAGTCCCAACTCCCCTGCGCACAACGCGGGAAAGTCTTCACCACCACCACCAATACGCGGCCAGTGCCGAGTTCAGTCGCGCTTACAACAAAAAGCCTGGCCTCGACTACCTTACGCGGGAGATGCGGACAGGCCGCGGAGAGAGGCCAGGCATTGGACCAAGCCTACTTAAAACACCACCACCAGTGGCGCGAACGTCGCTGAAGGTTCGAACACGGCACGGAAGTACGCGGGGCGCACCAGTTTCTCCCCCTCTTTTCCAAGTGCCTCGCCACAAGAGGCCGTGCGCAGCAAAGGCGGAAATAACCGACATTCGCCGGCCGGCCCACTTCTTTCTCCGGCCGAAGAAAAAAATTGCGCGCGCCGAAACAGCAAAAATGCGCAACCCAAGTCCTTAGGGGGAGAACGTGCAGGCACGTGCAAAGAAAAAAAAAGGAAATGCCGGGGAGAAGAAGAAAAATAAAGATCCCCGATGGCTGGGAAGTTAGCGAAAAAAAGAACCGGCTGCCCGCTTAGCGTGCGCAAAAGGGATGCGAGGAGAAAGGGGGCCAGGCAGGCTGGTGGGGGCAATAATTGCAACGGCCGACAAGCGCTACGCGACGCCCCTCTGCGGCCGCAGCGAAGCAGCCACCAACGTGCGTCTAAAAGATTGCGCACAAACACGCACACCATGCGCAAAACACGTGACCAGTACGTAGGCACGTTTACATGAATGCGACAGAAGTCGACTTGAGTCCACTTACAGAACCAAAGGGCAAAATCACTGAGGAAGAGAGCGGAGGCCGAATAAAGGGCAAGGCCCAGCTTTCCTTCTAAAAACCCTCTCTTTCTGGCGAAGAATCCACTCAATACGCATTCGTGTAAACGCGGCTAGTGATAAAAACTCGACAGGGAGTCGGACTTGGTGAAGGCACACACTGTTTCCTTGAGAGCTTTGGCCTACGTTTCTGAATGTTTGTGTCCGTGCATGCCAGTGAGTAAGCCTTTCAGAACAACGTCCGAGGGCTACTAAGAAAAAAGAAATGCGCAATACAGAGTCCAAGAGCCACTAAGTGTTAAAAAAACGGAACAGATCAAACATACATCTTGACGAAAGCCAGGGAACCTTTATATAGGCAGCAACAGATGTTATGCGATGACCTCTACTAGCACGCAAATGGGAGGTACAATCACTGAATATACAAGGAGAACAACAAGGAAAGCCACAGGAAAGGGCGTCATCAGACCCCCCCCCCCCCCCCCCCCCCCCCACCAGCGACGCGTCAAAATGCAACGCTTCCACACTAGCGCTGGCAAACCGCACACGAGGGTCACATTTCGCCGCCACGGCAAATGAAATGCCTCGGCCAGAAGAAACCTGCTGTAAAAGCAGCAGGCGGGGAAATGAGAACCGAAAAGGGACCCCGGCGGAAGAAACAACGGATAGGGCGCAAGCAAAAAAAAAAAAAAGCACGAAGTGGTTGCGATAAGAAAACGCAAACAACCAAGTTTGCACTCCAGGGCGCAAAATGTTTCTCGCACACAACAGAACAACAAAGAGAAAAAGGTCGTCTAGAGCTGTCCGCACACCAGTGGCGCATTGACGGACTACGCGCAGCGCAGCTTGGTCCATGCGCCCACTATCGCGACTGTCGGCCACCAGTGGGCCAATGCTAAAATCGGAGCTTGCTTGCATACAGCTAATACACATTCCCTTCCTAACACCCCCCCACCCTTGTATCTCCTGAGATACGAAACCTCTCCACCGGCATCGCTGCGCGATTACGGTCAATCGGCTCAGATGTCAGCGATAGCGCTGGACGGTCCCGCTGCTATAAGTTTCTCTCCCCCCGCCCCTGTTTCAAAGAAAGCGAAGGAGCCAGCATGGCAAACTCTGCTGGAAAACGGGCCGCCGAAACGGCAGGCGCTGTGGAAAACTCCATTTTAAGTTCGCTCTTTTTTGTTCTTAGCTGGCAGCGATGTCTCCCAGCAGTTTAGTCGCAGGAGAAGGGCCACGAAGCGGGCGGTGTGTTTTCTTTGTTTTTGTTTTTCAGTGCAAAAGGCAAAGGGGCACTCTTTCCTGGAAAAAACCCGTTCTCGATCGAGTGCCGCGCAAAACTAGCACCACTACCAGCTTCGGAAAAACGGGTGTAACGAAAACGCAAGCCACGCTTCTCCCCCGGTCACCAAACTTTCCCTCTCGGCGTAATGACGCCTTAGAACAGCGTCACCTAAGCCTCCCGGAGTGACTTCACCGCGCCAAACGCCGCATCGATAGCGCTTAGATAAGCACTAACGCTAGGCGAGTCCTCAAGCGCACGACACGAAGTGCGGCTAAAAGAACTTCGCTGCTGCTTCCGACTTGTGACGAAGCCTGGTTAAACGTTTCTTAAAAAAAAGAACTCGAGAGAACGCGCCATGAGGTAAGTTCGTGGGCATCGCGCAACGGCTCGTAGCCAAGGGCCCGCAGGTTGAAGCCCAAGTACGTTTTCCCCTAAACGCATGACGCCGGCTTACTGGCTTTTAAAGCTGAATGAAGAAGTGGAAATAAATCGGCACCTTGAGTGCAAGCTAAGCGGTCGTTCTCATGTTCGCGAGTGCACACTACCCGCGTGCATCTGCTCTGCGTATTTTAACGCGACAGCGCTAAGGAGCTCGTGTCGCAGAAAAGCCGGTGCCGTCGGCGTCTTTGGCCGTGAGCGAAAAATGGCGCATCTCGGTGGACACGTGAACCGCGCCGTAAGGGAAAATATTTTCTTTCCCTTAAGACCGATTCACACGACGAACCGTTCGCCCGCAGCCCGCGCATCACGTGTTCGTGCGTCTGAGAGGCGTGCTGTCGGCCCGCGGACTGGACAACCAAGGAAGTTCAAGTGCCTCTCCCCTCGCGGGAATTAGCGGCGGCCCGCGAAGGCGCGCGCGCCAGCTCTGACAACCACCGCTTCGCCAATATTTCGGCTGCCGCATTTCGCTGCGTGGCGTTCAGCTGGCGCGCTGTTTTGACAAGCTGCATGTACTGCGTTCGCTACCATGACAAAGCGATCGACTGGGCTAGCAAGACAGCCCAGGCTATAGAGGAATTGGACAAAGCACTGCACCTTCACCAATCAGTCGCAGTCATGGGTCCGGAGGAAAAACCAGTTTGACCAGCGTTGCCAAACGCTTTAAAATAATCTGGCAACAGTGTTACATCCAGCGCGTTGTCTTCTCTTTTGGTCCGTCGCATCCGCTGGACGTCATCGGATCGCAGGTCAGTTTTTAGTGGCGCATGAGCACGTGATGCGCGGGCCGCGAGCGAACGGACCGTCGTGTGAATCGGCCTTTACGACGCGGTACGGGTGTCCAGCGCGAATTGTGAGAGGCGTCATTTCCTTTCCTTAAAACGAATTTTCATTTCAATTTCCTTCCCTTACGGCCCGGTCCGGGTGTCCAACGAGATATGCGAGACAGGCGTCCTTGCGAAATTTTCATTTTCCTTAGCGTGGCTTTTCGTGGCGCTCGTGGTGTTCGTCTCTCGTCTCTTGTGTCCTCGTCTTTTGCTGCGCTACAGTGTATTGGATCATTTTCCTTGCCTTACGGCGCGGTTCGGGTGTCCACCAAGATGTTTCCTTTCCTTAAATTGTCCGGGCAAGGGGTCGCACCAAGTTCCGTGGATTCCTTGGCAATGCTGCAACACGCTGTGGCGTCCTGCTCTTAAAGGCGAAGCTTTCAAATTTTTCTCTGCACGTTTGGTTTCACAGCCGTTGGCAGAACTCTCCATACGGAACAGGCTCCACAATAGGGTTAACTGAAAACGGCACCTTCAATTTAAAACCGGAGCCGGAGTGGTAGAGGGAATGGGGGGGGGGGGGGGGGGGGCGAGGAACGGCGCGACCGTATTCCATGCATTTCTAAATCTTTATACGCCAAAAGAATAAAGGAAAATGCGGGGTTTAATGGAATGGGGAAAACCCGACTCCGACAACAGTTCAACTTGAAAACGCTCAGGTTCTCTCCCCACAGGATCCCTCCACATCACTAGCACGTAGCCGTCACTGCGAGCAACCGCCACGCACCTCGAAGGCTACATACGAGCCTCATCCGACAGCCATGCAAGGCCGAAGTTATAGACGCGCCACGAAAACAAAGAAAACGAAAAAAAAGTGGCGAGGGGGGGGGGGGGGGGCGGAGAGAGTAAAGAGCAAAACCACTACCGCCGGAGGGTACAGGCAGAGGAGGAGGAACAAGGTTGAGGCCTCGCAACGCGGAACTCACGGCACAGCACGCGCGTCATCGTGACCGGGTTCCTTTCCCGCGGACCGACGCGGCAGCAGCGCATCGATACCCGAGCACGGCTGCCACCACGCCGATCGCAGTGACGGACGCGCGCAGCTGCGTCTTCTCGCGCCGAGGGAAGGTCGTAAAATTCAAAAAAAAAATTAACGTGGATTACCGCAGCTAATCCAGGATATACAAAGCGAAAGCGCGATTGGGGTCTCCACTGACCCAGGGAGCCGGTTGTGCGCCTTTCCATTCGTGAAACTGGACGGTCTTTGCAAAGTTGTCAACGCCAATGAACTCTATGAACGCCGTCGGATCACTTGTTTTTTGAGCAAAGGAAATGGCACAGTAACCGTCACACATATCTCGGTGGACACCTGAAGCGCGCCGTAAATGAAGGGATAGAGGAGGGAGGGAAAGAGAAAACTGAACTGAAAGTTGCATTTCGAGGAAAGGCGCTCGCGCTGCGCAGTGGCGGAACACCTGTGGTTCGGTGCTACTAGCGGCACATGCGCAGTAGTGACTAGGGGGCAAGAGAGAGAGAAAATTGGCTCGGCTATGCTAGGATATACGTAGCGAAAGCTAAGGCATAGCATGGTTAGCCTTGGTTAATATTAATTGCAAGTCCAGGTTAGTCTGGCTGTCTGGCTATGTTATTGTCGCATTAAAGACGACACAACTGTGGTTGCGGCGCACGCGAGCTCTCCTTTTCAATCCTCCGACATGTTATCAGGCATGCGACGCAGCTGGGGAAGCGAACAGGAGGCGAGCGCGACGACGAGGAACGCGGTGTGACGTCATGCCAGATGGCGTGGCGAGCGCGCAAAGCACAGTAACCGTCTCACATATCTCGGTGGACACCCGAACCGGGCCGTAAAGGGAGGGAAGCGAGAAAATTGAAAGTTGCCTTTTGGGGAAAGGCGCCGCGCTGCGCAGCGGCGGCACACCTGTGACGGTGCTACTAGTGGCGCATGCGCAGTTGTGATTAGGGAGCGAGAGCGAGAATACGCCGTGTGTCGTCACTGCTCCTCGCGCATGCGCAGCACGGCTCTCCAGGAATCGCGCGAAAGGGCTCAACCTGCGGCCAGTAAAGCTTTCGCTTTGAAACCGCCGCGAAAGAGGGGGTGGGAAGGGGGGGGGGGGGGGGGCACGGCACTGAACGTCGACGCACGAACGCAAGCAGTGCAGCAGCAGCGTCGGCGTAGAGCGCGATATATGACGACTGCGCCCACCTTCCCGACGCACAGCTGCGCGAGAAATTCTCCAACTACGTACACAGACGACGACTCCGGAGTGGCCGCAGCGCGCTCGACTACGTCACCGCAGCGACGGGCCAAGACGCATTCTACGGGAGCAGCTGCAACGCACGGCGGCTGGCGATTTCTCGGCGCCGGAAGACACGCAGCAGTTGACGTAACGCCCCCACGTGGCGGCCATCCATCACCGCCACGCGAAGCAGAGCAGCGCACGCGGTGGTGTCAAGGTTCAAGGGCTGCTCGACCCCTTCGCGCCCGGTCTCTCACCAGTGTACGGTACTAGCAAGAATCGCGCACTCAAGTCATGAGAGCGGTGACAAGGCCGCGTGTCCGTCGCCTGCACTAGGCATGTAAGGAGGCTTCCCACTAAGAGACGCCCCCGAACACACCTCTGTATACACCTATATCGGATAAATGCTTCTCACCACCACCACCTGCAAAACCAACGTGAAGGCGAACGAGTTTTCTGAAGAAACGCTGCTGCCTGGACTGGCGTTCCCGGAAGCAGCGGCGGCAATGGCGGCGCCACGCGGTCGAGCATGCATGCAATCGGGTCGCCGGACGGAGCGCTGCTTTCACGACTCACGCTGGGTATGATAACTGACGGATGGCTGCGACTTCGACAGAGTCCCCGCGTTTCGGACAACAGACAGGGGAGTGCGGGGTCGTTTACCCAACTGCTGGGAAACGGCTTGGCATTCCTTTGCCACGGGGGTGCCGACCTCGCAACTGTGGCCACTGGTGACGTCGACGCGGCAATGCTCGAGGAACTGTTCTTCCCCTTCCCTTCGACGAACTTGCGAGAGCATCAGCACCGCCACCTGCCGTGGGCGGTACGAGCAGTGCCTAAGAGACTCCCGACCGCTAAAAACTCCCTCTACTGAGAGGCACTCTCAGTTGCTCCTTCTTGTACATTGTGTAAATACTTTGTATAAAGTTTTCTTTGTCTTTCCCTTCTTAACCACGTCTCCGACCCTCCTCGTCCCTTCTCCGGCCCGACCATGCTACCTGCATCCCCTCACACACAGCTCTCGGCAGAGAGAGGCGCACACGACGGCTCTGTGCGTGTAGGGATAGCCCAGGTTAGGAAGTGCGCACTACCGTCGCAACGTGGTCAACCCCTTTGAACGCAGCGGTTTCCTAACATCACTTAATTCCCCCCCCCCCTCATCAAAAAAAAAATTTCTTCCAATTGCGATGCTGTTACCGAGAGTACGCTTCCAGCACGCTTCGCAAACCGCTCGGGTTGGCCTCGGTGGAGCTGATCAAACGTTCGCAAGTGTTCCCGCAGTACTCGACGCACGGAGGCGACATCCCCGCGAGCCACAATTAGGAGATAACGCCAGTCAGAAACGCTTCGTGCGGAGCCGGTCACCTGTCCACCCGATACAGCGAAATGAAAACCGCGCTCTTCTCTACCACCTTCCTCCTCACCACGTCATTCGTTCGCGTTTTAGGCGTTCGCCGCGGACTTCGGCAGCAGACGGCACACAGCGGAATGCAGACGTGGGGGCGAACTCTGGCCCGATAAACCCGCAGCGATGCAGACGAAGATAGCCGCCGCAGACAGTTCAAAGCTCTCCCCCGCAAACACCCAGAAACTTTTCAGGCATTCCGATGCGCAAACTCGCCGGATGGGGAAAGCGACCGAAACTTGAGAAAACTACGCAATTTGCAACGCTCGCAAGAAATTTCGGCCACCCTTCAATACACTGGCACGGGCTGCGCTTACTTCCATGATTGCCCAAAATCGCAATACGCCTCGTCTGGAGCATAGGAGACGAAGGCATTCCAAGGCTTATTTATTGGCCGATAAAATCGACTGCCACAGGCTCCCGTGAAAGTTAGAAGTAAATGCACATCAATACCAAAACTTGGAATGAAGACCTCTGTCCATAACGTATGACAAAAGCAATGGTCGGAATGGCCAAGAACACTTTGGACCAGACTTTGTAGCAGGTGAAAATTTAATTTGAAGCAGCTTTCTCGGGTTTTGTAGCAAGAGTCCAATAAAAAGAGGTAAGGCATTGACAACATCCACACATTTTACAGCAATAGCTGTTATGCGGCCGTCCCTGGCTTTCTCGTCGGTGTCGTCACCGTCGGCGTAACCACTCAATCTGGGTCGCAAAAGCCTACGGGTGGCTATGTTTGGAACAGCCGCTTGCCAGTGCAGGGGTGCATCACGTGACCAATACACCAGTGGTCACGTGGATAAACGCCTAAACAGCTATCGCTGAATCTCACGTTACATAGTCATAACCGTACTGCGAGTTTTTTTTTAATGCACCCAATTTTCTCATTGTTTAACAAATAAAAATTACCCAACTTATGTAAATTACCTTAAGCACCGAGTTTTCTGTGCAAAAGGTGTAGAGAATGTTAAGACATGTAGACTTCAGTTTTTTTTTTCTTCAATAACTTACAATGGTTGAATTTTTTTAGGCGTAAAAAGGAGGCCTGCAAGATTTAACAATTGTCACGCGACTATGCGCTCCAGCGCTGCAATGTTGGCGCATTAAAACGCGTTCCGACTGAAGGAACTCTTACGGAAAGCCGCAACAAATAAATATTAAACAGGCCACCAGTAACGGCGGTCCTTCTCTGATGAGCGCAGGTACTTTGATTCATTAGAATTATGACGCTGCCACAGGAGCCTGACCACGACGCCCATTTCACAGCACTGCACAATTTCTTGCAGTGCAACATGGCCGCGCCTCCCGCAATGAAGCGTTTTGTCACGCATGCGCAGCCCTCGCCTACAGGAGCATCATTTTCCTCCCTTCATGGTCTCGGCGCTGCCGTGTGCGTCACACGCGCTTCGCTGTTTGCGCTTCAAGTGTTTGCAACCAGAACACTTGGTTCAGATAATTTCCTCACACTGTAACCGTAACTCAAGCTCATGTGGTGGAAGATGCCAGGCAACGACACATGCTTGAGATGATGCGTGCGCATTGGGGTTGCTATGCCAAAGCGCTTAGAATGTCACCCCATCATTGGAAGTAACTGAGCTTAGAACTGCTATTTATACGATCCAACTTTCTACCCTGAAAGTTCAAATTAATGTGGGTCTACTGCAGAAACTGGAAGCTCAGATATTGGCCAAGCTATCTAAGCATGCATGAATGAGGTCATTGTGAAATTTTATGGCACAAGGGTATCTAGGGCCAAAGAGTGCCACAGCACAAGGTGTTTCTATCTTTTCAAAGTGGGGTCAAAGACCCATTTCCCAAGCATTTCATTCTAAAGAAGCCAAGCACCAGGCCAGAGGAAAGCTTGTACACATTGTATCACCGGTGGGTACCCGGCGGCACTGGGGATCGAACGCAGCACCTCCCGCATGCGAGGCGGATGCTCAAACCACAAGGCCACCGCTGTGTTGCATGTATTAGGTCCGTGAAATCGAGCTATCAGCTGCAAAGCATCTGAAACATTACTCAGAGCTCACATTGACCCCATGGGACACATGACGGTTCTAGAAAGTTCAAAATTTAGCACTGAATAAGCATATATAGATTTTTTTTTTTTTCAAATGCATTCGTCATAACCGTTTTGGACAATGTTGGCAGCTCATGATGGCTGGCACAACTGGCACAACATTCCCACCACTGAAGACAAGCCTTCTTCTTGAAAGCATTCGTACTTGGATAAGGCTTATCACAAGCATACAAAGGTCCAGAACACCTTGTATGCGTGAATAATTAAATTTAATAGTTAATGGCAACCACTATAAGCAAGAAAGCATGACAAGAGCTTACAGGTTTAACGGTTACATAAAAAGAATAGCAACAAGCTACTGCTGCAATAAGTTGTTCATATGATGCACATATGTAGACTGCTCTTCACAACAACAGGCGGTGGTGTCACTAGTTAAATCATATCCCATAATTGTGCCCTTTGATAAGCTAAGCCCATGAAACTTGCAATAATCCAAGCTGCCATGGTATTATAGCAGTAGAATGTTTCGCAGAACACACCTCAAGGAAAAAGAAGAAAGCACACAAATGTGCGCAATCTGCCTCATTCACACGGCCACTCTACACATGCGTGCCTCTCTTCCTTCAGCTCCACAGGTTGAAAACTAGCCGCCAGCTCCTACTGCACATGGGCAGTTCCTGTTAGCGACAGATGGTGGTAGGTGCCAAGCACACACCACTTTGCAGGTGCAGTACATGCCTCGTAGAACCACATGTGCCTGCGTCTCCCACGTGAATTTGTTTTCAACCAGTTTTAGCCCACACCCCAGAGGGCGCCACACCTTGTGAAGCAGGTGGATTTAAAGGCAAATGAAACAAAGCAGCATGCCAAAATGCACCGCACGCAGCTCAAAGAAGCACAGCTCCTCTACGCACCATTACGCCAGCACAGGGGTAGGTGGCTGCCACAAAACACGATTACACAGAGCAAGGTGCTAAAAGACTACGGATGCTTATCTTAACGTCGTCTAGAGGTCCCCTGGATAGCACCACTCTCAAAAGAGCGTCGCTGTCCCTGACCTCGACTAAATGATGCGAGGCAGTATTCCAAGCCAATTGCATCACGCAGCTGGAAAGCAATTTGGATAACCTCCAGGGGAGGGCTATTGGCATTTGCATAAACGTTGGCTCTGTCCTTGAGATAATGTGCAACACGCGCACGAAAGAAACTGTGCCTGGGTGTCTCGACCACTAATCCCGGATAAATCTGAGAAGTACCGTATAGTTATAAATTAAGTGTCTTTAAAGAGCACTACGTCAGCAGAGAAGCACTTTGCAAGAACTAGACGGTTCAGTGCTGCAAGCACAGGGTTCAGTGTCTATTGCTGTCATGTCAAGTACAAGCCAATATCATACCGGATTATACAAACACTTTTCAACCAGAGGTCAAAGGGTTGCCACTTGGATTACAAACCAAGGATGCACAAAAGAACTAGAATGCAAGATGACGACCACGGCTGCCTTCAGTTATGCTTCAGTAAATCGTATAAATCAAACAGGTAAAGGTAAAAAGCAACTAGCTACAACTCTTTTGTGGCGCCGTAGAGCTTTGTAAGAACCCAGTTGCTTCGGGATGCAAGATGTGAGGGTAGTTGCAGGTACCCCCCGCCCACACCGCGCAGCCCCCCCCATGGGAAATCTTTTCAGTAAGACACATGCAGGGCTTTGAAAAAGATTACAAAATGTTCAACGGCTGAAGAACTTGCCAACTGAAATTAACGAAATTATCGAATTTTTGTAGCGAGCTTGAACGTAAAAAAGGAAGGGTTGACACTGCAGCTCAATTTAGAATAGATTACACAACCTCATTCTGTACATTTCTTCCTTCCCCCTTTTTCTGGAGAGCACACACTGGTGTTGTATTTTCACTTTACCAATGAAACATGGCTCAATCTATGCACTGTGCAACATGCCAAGGCAATTTTTTATTAAAGGTATCGACAATTGACCAAATGTGTCATGAGATTATAATGAAAATGAAAAAATCTTGCCTCATAGTGTAGGAATCGGGCATGTAATACCGAAGAAACAAGGATTTGTCATTTTAATTTGGCACTGAACATCACATAAAATAAGCAAATTTGACATCTATTAAAGCCTTGCCCTTATCGTCGTATCCAACCACATGATCACACCATGATGAAATAAGACTTATACATCATTAAGCTCATCACAATTTTTTTTTCTTCAGAACTGGCACATATTCAGACGTCAGACTTGTTTTTATTTTTATAAAATTCGCCGGAATTTTTCGGCGCTTATTTCAGAAAGCAAATTTCTTTTTTTACGAATTTTTTCGGAAAATGAATTAAGACTTCCGGAGATTTAATTTGGCAATCCTCTGTGGTCGAAAGTCATTTAAGACTACCTCGGCATTTTCGTCAGCACGAGCATCAGTAACTAGCGTGCAAATGGTACTTGGAGCTGTGCTTGAAAGGAATTACTATTTGAAATCTTATCATTGGGTAGTTGGGCTTCGTTGAGTGAGAGAGCGGGGCATCACGTGGTCTCTCCGTGTTGATGGCAGCGATGGAATGGAAATGTCGTTCAATCACCGCGATAGCCAGAACATGCTTTTTTGTTACCGTACACGCATAGTTTCACGTCAGTGGCCTATATACAGTTGCTAACCCTACTTAACTAACTGCTCTAAGCGGGCGATGATAGTGAATAAACAGTGCCTAGCTAGAAGCCGGCGAGGAAGTGGTGCTTCCCGGTCTGCAGAGGCGTGTAAAGCAAGCGGCACAATACCTCAAACCACACAACTGCTTATCCCACAATACCACTGTCAACATGCCCTTGGCTTCCCTACTTAGTGAATTTTCAAGACTGAATAGCTCGCACTTAACAGACAGCTAGCTGCACCTTGCATGCCAAGAACAGAGACCTTCTTTAGTTAAAACCAAATTAAGAAAACTGAATTTGGCATGCTTTTCCCTTTCAATTTAAACTGGTAAGTCCAAAATTGTTTATGGGCTCTACAATGCGCCCATTGATGAAAAGCAATGCTCCCTTCAAATTGCTAGTGAAGTGCTCTGAGTTTTTGTTGATAAATGGCACCTCAGTGTTTTGCATTTCTATGTTGAAGTTGTAACTACAGTTCATTAAAGCTGCCATCAATGATGCACATGTTACTGTGTCAGAACAGGTTTTCCAGCTTGCAATCACTACCACACTCGCTGATCACGCCAGCATCGGTATAAATAAAAACAGGCATTTTCACTGATCAAAAAATTTGAGTACTTTAGAGCTCAATATATGCGGGATCAACTATATAGCATTTGGAACAAAACCACTGCCAAATGGAGGGACCATGGAGACCAAGTTTTCCATTTCGATGACAAAAACTAGGTCCTTAAAATTTAGTTTAGTTGTCTGTTCCTTTAACTTCTGTTAAGAAAAGCATGGATGGCATCATTCGGTAGTACCTGCCTTTATCACAAAAGCAATACCTCCATTTTCCCCAAACGAAAAAATGTACAAGCTTTGTGCAAAAGTTTGCCAATCACTGCCAATCCTGAAATGATACATAAATATGCTAGAAAACACAAGCGCTGCTCAGCAATTGTAGCCCTCCACAAGGAATGTAATAAAATATTTCAAAAAGTGTTTAACAAAGGAAGACCATCTCTCCATTGTTCTTCACCGCATGTACACGAGATATATGATATTAAATAGGAAAAGAGAATTATGCACTTCTCAGTGAACATTTAGGGCCAACAAACAAGGCCTCATGCCATACCTAATGCCAACTACTAGAAGCATTTTATGTTCATTATAAATCTTAGTGGCAAACAACATTTTAGTAATCTGCCACTAAGCTTGAAGGAACGCAATTCTGTTTAATTCCCACATCTACACTACAGCTAGCATGTATTTCTTGCAGCTGCACTAGACGTTTGCTGCAACATTTTAACGTGTACACGAGCTTTTGACCAGCTGCTTCATAGCACAGCTGCTCTGCAAGATAAAGAGGGCTATAAATTATTGCTATCCTGTTTCCATTCCCTTCCTTGTGCCCTCAACCCAGTCTACAGTTCAGAAGCAATCTCGGCCCGAAACAGCATTCCACTCCATACCATGTTAAAACATTTTTCAGCTTAACAAGATGAAAAATAGGGCACCTCTGCATAGAGTGCATCTGTTATCCTTTGAAGCCACATGCCTGCATAAGCAGTAGAAGTGCACAAGGAAAGAAGCACATATCAGCAGTTATACTCTAGATCAAAGAACAGAAACCAACACACTTTTTACGGTGTGTTTTTTACGGTGTTTAACGCCCTAAAGTGGCTCAGGCTAGGGGGAACGGCACAGTGGAGCGCTACGAATAATATTGACCACCTGGGATTCTTTAACGTGCACTGACATTGCACAGACAGTGCACGGGCCTCAGCCGCGATCAAACCCACATCTTTTGGATCAGCAGCAGAGCACCATAATCACTGAGCCACTGTGGCAGCTTTGGACACAGCAATGTGTCCTTTACTGAACGCACTGACGTCAAGGCACTCCGAGGAAAGGCTACGGCTAATTGAAAACAACTCCACCTAATTACTGTTCTCGATAAAAACTGACTCTTTCTGGCTATGTTGCCGCTTGTCTCACACCAAAAGGCAAATGGCATTTATCGCAGTTTTTTTAAAAAACCTTCCAGCCAATCGATTAAAACTCTCAACGTCCTTACCAAAAAGGACGAGTTGCGACCATTCTGAAGTGAATGGCATCACAATGGCATTCACTTCGTCTCCGGGATCCATACCTGAATCTCGGCACTGGCACAAGCATTTTGCTTTCGAAATCAGCCGGTGAGGACGATAGCGGCATTTACTTTTACAGCGATAGCTGCCCGTCCGTGGCTTTCTCATCGCCGTTGTCACCGTAACCGGTGCACACCTGCATAAGCCTACGGGCGGCTCTGCTTGGAACAGCCTGCCAGAGCAGGGGTGCATCACGGGACTACTACAGCAGTGGTCATGTGACTAAACGCCTAGACAGCTACAGCTGAATCTCATGTTACATAGTCGTAACCGTCCTGTGATTTTTTTTTTTCTTCTCTAGATAATAAAAGTTCCATTTTTGGTAAGAGTGGTTTCTTTGCGACTATAACGCAGCATATTACCAATACAGGCGAACTTCTATTTTTCCTTAGTACCCCTTCAGGGCGGAATCCCAACCTGTTTCCACTGGCATACAGAGCAGTTGAAAATTATGACATCATTTCCTCACCCAATTTATTTCTCTAAATATATTCCGCTCCTTACAAATTAGATATTGCCAACCAGCAGCTTAAGTTTGTAAGTCAACTGTTCATCATTGAAGGATTTACTCATGCATGTAACAAGGAAACAAGACCTGGTTACTGCAGCACACGACGTAACAGCGAGATCAATTAAGACTTACAAGGTGAAGTCTTTTTTGATATGAGCACATGGCAATGCACAACTACACACAGTAACAGCCGTTCTTCATAAATGCATGAAAAAGATTTGTTTATGGGGGTTTAACGTCCCAATGTGACTCAGGCTATGGGGATGCCGTAGTGAAGGGCTCCGGAAATTTCAATCACCTGGGGCTAACGTGCACCGACGTCGCACAGCACACGGGCCTCTAGAATTTCACCTCTATAGAAATTCGACCACCACGGCTGTGATCGAACCGCATCTTTCGGGCATGAAAAAGAACCCGCAGCACTGCTACAAGCAACCTGCACTAGAACTTTTTACGCTGACAGCAAATCCCAATACACACCCCCGTGACTGAAGGAAGCACGTTAAGCCAAAACTACAACTCCACTGAGCGCCTACAGAAATGACTGTGATACACGACTGCAGCAAGGAAATGGTAAAACACTAGAAAAAAACTCAAGCCAAACCTCAGTGATTGTAGTCTAGCGTATAGACAGCTGGCTACAGCCAACAACTTTCTGATGCACACTGAAATAAGTGTATTGGGTTACTCATTTGCCAGGAAATCAAGCAAAGTAGCACACTTGTGGATGGTGAGGAACACACCTCTTAAGTGTAGGTCAATCCTGTAGCCAGATAAAACTCGATAACAAAGTGGAAAATACCCCTCAGAGAAGCCCTTTGAACCAATGGCATAAACCTACCGTCACGACACTGTGGTCAACAACCAAGAACTTGATAGTGTGGCACCAAAGGCGGATGGCAGGTGTAAGCAGATAGACCAGGACGTCATGACAATACGCCAATGCCACTGTTTTAGAGGGCCTCTCTAGAGGGGCATTTGCCACTTCGCTCTCGAGTTCTATCCAGCTATCTGCTGATTCGTCACTTGCGACAACTGTTCACACCACGTACTTCTTGTCCGCCTAAAAGGTTAACTAGGTCCTACAAACTCGCCTGCATATTGTACCTGTTGCTTTCCATATAGAGCACGCAATGCAGAATGGTCTCATGACATACCACATTTTGTAATTTTTTTTCTTTGCTGCCCAGCATTGAAAACGTATCTCTAAAAAGAGATATTGCAACTCATGCCATAGGTCCCTATCATCTCAAAGCATAACTCAAAGCCACTCTGGTGGTTGAACGGTGGCCCAAGATTAACTGCAATAACATGTAAACACCAGTTATATAATGCTCCTAAAGGCTGCTTTTTGACTATTTTTTACTACATAAATGCCTTCTAATTGCTGGCTAAAAGAGACAAACAAAAAGATGCATAACAGCAATTTCCACGAGATAGCAGTATATGAACAAGTCCCAAAGGCACCCTGTTCTTTTCACCCTTTCCTTGTGAACATAGACTTAAGAGAGGAAGAGTGCTCTCAGCCTCATGACATACAAGGGAAAACTACCAATCTGTCTTCAGGAAATTGAAGGGACATAGAGCGCAGCCTGGCTAACCTGGTTCAATACCACTTTCTAATGTCAAAAAGGCTACCTTCACTAATATAGATCTTCACAGCTAGACAAAGGAAGCAATCAAAGACTGACATTGCCACCACAGTACAGCCTGCGTCACTCTTATGCAAAGTGCTTCTAGCGGAGCAATTTCCTGCAAAACGAAGCGGAACCTAGCTGTAGCTACGAGCAGAAGTAGTGCCACAAAAACCTAAAAGCCAGGTGGGTGTAAGCATCCTGCCCCAAAACCATGGGTTGCTGGGTAATTCCAGGTTTATGATCCAGTCGTCACTCCTCGAGCGCACTACGCAACGGTGACCTGTGCAGACTGTGCATCTTCGCAACTGAGGTTAGGCGACATCAAGGAAAATTTGAAGTGAATTCCTGGAGCTGACGGAGTTGTGTATGACAGGAAACAAAGGAGTAGATGCCTGAATACTGCGGTGAACTCTTTGCGACGCTAGTGTACTTCCCATTTTACCCGCCGCGGGTGGCTTAGTGTATGTGGTGTTCAGGTGCTAAGCCTAAAGTTGCCGGAGCGAACCCTGACCAGGACGGCCACATTTCTAAGACGGAGAAATGTAAAAGGCACCCATGTGCTCTGAGATGTAGGAATGGAATGATGGAATGCAAGTGTGCAAAAAGCAAAATCAGCTGCCCGGGACCACAGGCGTATGACGGCATCAGAGAGAAACTGGCTTTCAGACTGCTGAGCGACTCAAGGAAAAATGTAAGTGCATGAAGATTTCAACACACCTGCCCCAAACCAATCTCAAAAAATACCAATGACCAAGTACAGATTGACAGGCTGTATGTCAGCCCCGCTTCCATAGACTTCCCTCTTCTCCATGCAAAAGTGGAACTATCCCAAGCATTGAATTACCAATTCACTTCAAAGGTAATATTTCTTCGAAAAGATATCCACAGAAAATGATTTATCACGTTGCCATCGCCTATCCGCACAAGCGCAGAGCAATTCCACCACCTATAAGTCAATTTCACACCGAAGAGCTGCAAGCGGTTACACGCTTTATAATGCTGCAACCCACAGCTTATGTTCATAAAAAGTGAACACTTCAGCAGAAACCATCCCTTCAGATGGCTGCAAGTTCCCCTGGAATTTCATTACTACTAAAGAGACCAAGGCCTCACAGCATCGAAAGCCATGTTTCCAAGTATATATTGCAGATCCCTTTTCAGCTGCCAACAGAGCACAGGGCCTTCAACACTGTGCTTTGCTCATGGGGCATAAAACTACCCCATCGACACGACTGCACCTGACTGGCGCACAGAGACTTAAGAGGCTAGACATTGCGCTGTAAGTTCTCGTACACAATGCCAAAAAAGAAAAACTGCAACGCAGAAAGTCCAGGAAGCCAAATACATGACAAGGATTGCGCAAATATAAAAGAGGAACCTTACATGGAGAGATAAGCTTCACAAAGGGCTACAGCTATATGATGTGTCAAATGGTCACATTCACAAAGCTTTCACAAAGCATGAAGCAATGCAATATTTCGCATCAAACGGCTCTTACAGGCCTGAGCTGCTCTTCGTCCATTATTCTGAGTGTACAAATACCAGGATCTTGTAAATATCCCACACTGCACTATGAAATCACTAAGTGATCCCTTTAATTTAGTGACCAAAAGCACTCATTATGCAGTCGGTGTAAAATTACAAGATAGTAACCTCAGGTATGGCATAGCACAGTAGTTAACCAGCTTCAAATAGTACACCCAGTGACAATAGTTTCGATAGGTTTCTAACATATGCTCCAAGCTGCCCACTAGCTCCATTTCTGCTCCACTGCAAGAATTAGGCTACAGATGATGAAAGGCTCTCCAATGGAAACTCATCCCCCCCAAACAGCTGCAGCATAGCAAATGCAAGCTGTGGGCAAAGCAGCTGCTCAGAACAAACACAAATCTGAAGGCAACTGTGACTGCACAGGAAACAGGAGGAGAGTGGACAACATGCTGAGCGCGTCAACATGGATACTAACTCCAAGGTTGAACATGTGCAGCATTCCCTCTTCCTCTGTGCCGATAGTGGTAGTTGTGGTTACGTTCCATGAAACACGACTCCACAGGAACCGACTCCACAGGAACCGCCTGCACTGTGAGCAACTGACTCCAAAGATGGCAGGCTTTGAAGATTAACATTAATCAGGCATCAGTGCCCATCAGTGACAACTGGCACGAGATAAGGTTGTGGCTGACCATACAAATACACCAGATTGTATGGCCTTGCCCCCTAATCAAACCATCAGGGGGACAGCCTCCCAAAGCTGTGGCATTGAACCTGCTTTCCCTTACAGCTGGTACTCAAGCAGCACAAATCTTATCTCACACATAGATACCCCAGCCAGCTGTTGATGTGTGTCTACTCTTTGGCAGACAAGCGGCCTTGCATCTTTCAGCCTGTATGTTGTTGGGCCATAAAGTGAATGTGCGCATTACTTGTGCCAGCAGATGTGTGTGCACAAAAGTGAATCATATATACGTCGCCCTAATGCGGCTTTACCAACCAACATAAGATGACATGCAACCCTTACAGGAAAAAGGACAATTTGGCAAGCAGACCAGAAACTTTTGTGCTGCCAGATGTTTCCAATTCAAAGGCAACTCGCCTCATCTCTGCAGTGAACAAAAACGCGGGGTTCGTTCACAGAAGTAAGCGTACTCCAGAGTCAACGCTCTTTCCCATTTGCTCACTGATAAGCACGGCAGGGAACGCCACTAATGCCAAGATATACAAAATGAGTAAGATACAGTATGACTCAGCCACGTCCAGGAACAAGTGGAAAGCACCAAAAAAACCCATCACTGCTTATGATAACATTTACATGACACCACACAGCGCCAATCGAAACCTTACAACTGAAAGCCTTGCCTAACAGTGCGTCTGCGGCAAACAAGGCACTGCATGCATAGCGCTGTTCCATCCCACAAGCCGGCCTAAATGAACGAAAGGCGAAAATGTGATAGTTCAACGCTACACCCTAGATTGACCAGTGATGTATGTGCCAAGAATCGGACCCCCCACTACACCAAGTGGTTAGCTCACAGGATCGTCCACCAGTGACAGCCGACACCATACGCCTTTCTCGACCCAACGGCTTCCCCACGAAATGAACACCGATGAATGGGAGATAAAAGTCTAAGGAAGTCGTTTTTCCTGTTAAAACCCAGCAGATGAATGAGCACGAGGAACAAAATGACGCCGGCCTAAACCAACGGCGCCAGCGGGCGTGGGTAGGCACAGCCGGTAACAAACGACCGCCGAATTCTGCAAGACTCGCTAGAAGCCGATTTCCGGCGCTGGATGCACTGAAAGCCAGCAGCGACGCGTTTGAGGCCACGAATGCCAGCTTGGACGCGAGTGTCGCACGGTGGGCAATGGCGCAACGCCGATAGGTCCCGAGGAGGCGGGGTGCGGCCTCCGACCCTTCCATGCCTCCCAGGTGCGATGCCCGCACGGGCCGCGGTTTCCCGAAACAAAAGATCGCCACACGCCATGCACGCGTGACGTGAACACCTCGGCGTCGCCGACCGAGAGACGTCCGCTGACCCAAATATTTGGGCCAGCGAAATCGCAGTCAGGGTCACACCGCGGCCGTGTCGGCGAATTCCGATCGGCCGTCCCTACCGGGACCCGGCACTGGCGCGTAGCCGACAAACGACAAAACGGCGCCGATTTTGTGCGGGAAGAGCCAAACTGAAACTCCGGCGCAGACGAACGCGCGCGGAGTTGGCGGCCCGCGAACCCAGCTGTTACGATCGGCCGACGTCGGCATCAAATGCTCGCATTCGGCGACGGAACTGGCCCTAAAGAGGCAGGCAGGATCGCCGGCCAACGTCGGGCACTAACACACCACGGGACCCGCGACTCGTAATCGGACGCTGCAACGACGTACCGGGTCGGTCCGCGGCGGGCAAAAAAATCACGCTCACAGCGACGGGTCATGCGCCTAGGCCTAAAAAGTCGACGGCCCCAGTGAGCGGACAAGGGGGAAAATATCGCAAATTTAGGGTTAAAAAGCCAAAGTCAAACCTTTCGGCGATTCTTCGGCGTACGGCGGGTAGGTCCAGGGGTGAAATCCGCAAAAAGGATACGTATGAGGTCCTCTTGACTGCTGCGCTATGTTTGGCGAAACCCCAGAATATTTTGACTTCTGAGGTAGGCTCATTGCAAAGCGAGACAGGGATGAATTGGGGTCCTCATAGGTGGCGAGCGATGCCTCATACGGGTCGTTGCAGGCTGCACACTCATAAAATAACCACTCTAGGCCCTAGAGTAGACATCAGAGCTCAAGCACAACGTCCACGAAACCTAGTAATAATTATATTAGCTGTTAGATTGGGTAGGATTTTACATCAAGTGGACAATATGGCTGACAACAGCGCGTACCACCGCAAGACGACGTACTTCCAACTTCCTGTCCGCGACACCACTTCCGGTCTAAATGCGAACGCCCGCTTACCATCGAAACCGAAAAAGAAGATAATGCGGGAAAATAAGCGAGGAAAAAAAATTACTTTTGCAATGTTAAATTGGGAGACTGCACTAAAAGGCAAAGTTAAATTTTGATTCGCCGATGCCTCAACGAACGCCGCAATGTAGTGTTTTTATTTTTCTGTCTTCGGCCGAGATAGGCTACTCGAGGCACTCGTAAAAAGTACGACGTAGCAAGTGAGGGGGCCGCGAGCGTCGCTTGATCAGTCCTGTCTTCTACGCGAGAGGTTAGCACACGCAATGTACCGAACGTAGACGCGCCACGATATGTACTTCTCGAAAAATTTTTCGATGCCGGTACCGACTGCCACGAGACAAGACGACACGCGCG
Source organism: Amblyomma americanum (assembly GCA_030143305.2). Lineage (NCBI taxonomy): Eukaryota > Metazoa > Arthropoda > Arachnida > Ixodida > Ixodidae > Amblyomma > Amblyomma americanum. Next base: position 91,317 of record JARKHS020006320.1, on the reverse strand, counting down.
CAGCACATGTGCCTGCAGCCCCGGATATGAAAAAAAAAAAAAACGAGTGCGCGGCAGTGCACGCACGCGTACAGCGATGTGCCGAAAATGAAAGCTTCAGAACACCGAATTTACTGACAAAAAAATACTGAAAATTCACTTCCTAGCGAAAATGTAGAGGCTAGACAAACATGGAGAAGGCAAACTGCGCCGTTTATCACACGTAGCCAGTACGCCGCGAAAATATTGGTGCGACGATCGTCGTGACCGAAAAGATATTAGAAAAGATTTTTTTCTTTTTTAAAGTTACCTTTTCGTCCGTAGGTAGGCAAGGATACTAGTCTTGCTCGGGTTCCTTCGAAGCAAAACACGCAGCCAGAGCCAGCAGCGCAGGCGGACACGACATGCGCACTACGACGTCTGCTCGCCTCCCGCGGCGTTTTTCTGCGCTTCGGATAGAGGGCGCCACGTACCCGCGCACACGTGTTGCAAGCCTGGATTATTTTGTCTTCATTTTTTCTAGCGCTCTTCGGCAGCGTGGCTGACTTTTCCCACAATGAACTTGTCTCAAAAGCGGTGGAGAGAGCACAACGCCAGGAGTGAGGAAAAGAGCCAGCCACCGCACGAGCATGGCTCGGCGTCGGAGAGGAACGCTCTTCATCACCGTGGTTTTCTTCGTCGTCTGCTACAGGAGCTACTCATCAGAAGCGGCGGCTACCCCGGATAAAGATCTTCGGCCGCTGACGCAGGTAAGCACTGTTATTAGCGAGAATGATAATTACTGGAACCGAGATGAGCTGACCACGCCACAAGTTTGTATTTGCATTGCGCGGACTCGCGCGTGCACAGGCACGTGCAAGATTTTTCAGTTGATGAATTAGCTCCCGTTATAACGAAATTTCGGAATATCGAGTACGCTTTTTTAGATGTTTTGGAGACCGAATCGCTCCGCCTGTCTACCTACCAGTACGTCTGCGGATGAACGAACCCTGACTTTTGTTCAAGAATAGTCTTTCAGCAAGAGCATCTGCTCGTGCTGGTGAAAAATCCACTGCCTATACTCGTCTGCGTGGAAATTCTTGCAGCATAGCAGTAAATCTGGATGTAGACTTTGCACCTGTGTTATTACTCTTAGCAGATTATACGCATGGTTTTAAGTTTGGAAACCGCGTTCCCTAATAGAAAATGCTTTCTTATTTTTTCCCGGATAGAGGCTCTTACTGATAACCGTGCTGGCCATGCGAGTTCTGAGAAGCGCTCTTATCATCTCAGTGCTATTTTGCTACTGTTTCACGGTCCCCAGTGCCGACACACGAAATCGTTCTCATTCATAACCAGCTCTCTTATTTGTGTTTGGCGCGACATTGCGCCTTCGCTCGAGGTGCCATTTCATCACGGATTCAACCACGATGCTGCTGCTTAAGTGTGATGTTTTGTAACTCGAAGCTGTGTTGCCGGAAGCAGTTATATTAAGTTTCGCTGCGTTTTTTTCCTCTCCTCGATCTTCAACATGGAAAAGAGAGAAAAAATTACGGGCGTAAGATGATGTTCCAAGATGAACTCGCACATCGCAATCATAGCTCACGGTTTGCTGAGACAGAATTTCTACACAGAGATTACACTTGCGCGTTGCTGTGGCAATACGCTCTCACGTCGCTGGACTGATCTGAGCAAATCGGATCGGTGTTCGATCACTGCCTATGCACAAAGAGATGCATCCTTGAAACTCCGTTCCGGCCGCTGTCTGATCCGCGCGTTGCCGCCGCGGAATTATCGTATAACTCGCTCGAAACGAACAATGGAAGTCGCGCCTGCAGCTTGCAAAAAAACGCTCGCGCAATGCAGAGCTCTCTGCATCTTTTTGCAATCTATATTATTATAATTGGTTTTTGGGGAAAGGAAATGGCGCAGTATCTGTCTCATATATCGTTGGACACCTGAACCGCGCCGTAAGGGAAGGGATAAGGGAGGGAGTGAAAGAGTAAAGGAAGAAGAAGGTGCCGTAGTGGAGGGCTCCGGAATAATTTCGACCACCTGGGGATCTTTAACGTGCACTGCAAGCAAACTGATTTTCTGGTTTCCGCTAGGCGGACGGCTTTCTGGAGGTTGGCTTCACCGACCCAGAAGTCCGGTGATTTAGCCACACAAGCTTCAACTGAAACTCCGGTCCACAAACCACGTCTTTCTTGTCGGGTGGTAGCCCGCTGTTACTCTTACGTAGCGACCAGAGGTTATGACCTTGCGGCCACTGTCATTACAGCAGGTAGCATGCACCACGTGTGCAGCTCACTATTCCTTTCTGTTTCTCTTCCCCAGCGTGGAGTAGCAGGCCAGAGATTGTTACCCCGGCCCACTTCTCTACATTTCTGCACATTAAAGAACTCTCTTGCGGCAATTTTTTTAATAGCTGAAAAGGGTGCCGCCTACGGCTTTGAAACGAATTATTATGGCGCTGTACAACTTTGCGGCCGTACACCAACTCTGCGATTTTAGGCAAGCTTAGACAGTTTATTTCTGGGCCACAATTTTGCGACTAGTATGAATACCAACCGTGAAAAGCGGCAATACGCCCTCCCAGGTCCGTATCGTTGGATATAACTATTATCGCCACAAAGCTCTCTTCGTCGTGTTTTAACGCGAGCTGGTTTAAGTTCTCTAGCTAATGCCCTATTGAAAACACGGTGCGACCCAGGTGCACCTTGCGCCATTGCAGCTTCCAGGTGTTAGCACACGCAGACGCCAGTTGTGGCTTCGTACAACTTTCGGCGTCTTTTGATTTTTGAGCGGTTCATTGCATCGCCGCAGGAGACGCCACTGTCTTCAAACAGTCATGTCGTGGGTCATTCAGCGTACCAGACTTTGAAATGCGGAGTCCTCGGGATACAGATGGAGGAATAGTCAAAAACTAATTTATTTCAGAAGATGTCAGTAACTCGGGGCTGCTGGTAATGGTGCGCAAGGCAGTTGATTTCTGTCTGTTCCGCCGGATGAAGGCGAATTTCTTGTAAGTAAGCAGATTTGTGAATAAGGGGGACCGTTTTTAGTGCGCTTGGTGTTGAGGCCCAAAGCACTGGTTCGAATGAACCGGAAGCTCGAATTAAGCGAGTTTTAGCGCTGGAATCAGTGAGCTGACCTTTCCGTGCTCTCGGTAAGCTGTGAGGGGAAGCTTAAGGTTGGGCACGCGGGTCTGAATGATATAATTTAATTGCATTTTGCTAAAATATATTTTTTCAACAATACAAATAGAGCAAAAGGTAGATGTTGGGGTGACCACCCTAAGTGGACGTGACGCCGTCGCTTCCATTTTTTTTTTTACTTCCTCTAGAGAGAGAGAAAAAAACTTTATTGGCGCCAAAAATTGGCCGATTCAGCGGGACCCGGGTGTCTTCATGTTGAAGTTCCGAGACTTCCAGGGGTGGTGCCCTTATTCCAGGGCCCCACTGAGTCTTGCTACCTCATACGCATGCTGGACCAGTCCTTTTTGGACCGCCAGCACGCTGCTGGTGAGCAGGCTCTCCCACTGTTCCGCATTGGGCTCTTTTAGTTTATGGAATGAATAATTGTTTTTACACTCCCATGTAATATGGTATAAAGTGGGGGTGGCTCCACACCACTTGCATGTGTCCGCGTACTGGTTCGGAAACATTTTGTGAAGTATGTGTAAGTTATGAAAGCTTCCTGTTTGCAGTCTACGCCAACCGACTGCCTCATATTGCGTTAATAGCTGGTGTGGTGGAGGATACGCTATCCTCTGTCCTCTGTAGTGATTTAGGATTTCCGCGTACGATGGTTCCACCGTTGTGGTGGGCTCAGGGTCACTTGATGTATCTGCTCGGTTGCGCCGAAAGCGAGTTTGATAGTGAGTCTTAGTACCGCGTTTTGTCGCCACGTGAGTGACGGGTGATGTGCGGAGCGTCCCGTATCTTAAACAGCTTCAAAATAGCGCATATAATCCATGCGCTAGCTCCCAACTTTGTTACGTCGTGAACATTCGCGTCATACCGGCACGGAGGACTATAAAGTGAAATGTCGCGTCATTAAAGTTCTCACTCTTCGTCGTCCGGGTTGTACAAATGTAAAGAAAACTGACAAAAGCTCCTGATGAGTTGCTGTTGGTTTTCCACTCGCTGTCCATCAAAGCGCATTGAGAGCGTAATGCGACTTATTTCAGCGATCGACCGTCGATCATTCGAGGCCGTTTGTCCTGTGTAGGTTTCAGCCATTACTTTTCAGTGCCCTGTCGCGCATCAAGATTTTCCTTTCGATTTTAGGTACAGGAGAAAGGACAAGGTGGATATGATGTGTTCGGCTTTTGTTTGAGGGATCCAGGCGGTGAGGAGAGTATATGTTTGGTATGGATCGACGAACGAGGCTTCATTATGGACAGCCACCCACTATAGGTACGCCTCTGCAGGAGCTCCTATACAGTCTTTCTGGCTTGAAGGGTTTTTTTTTCCCCTGTTTCTGTCTAGACATCATTCGAGGCTTCTTCCGTGTGCGCTTTTTTCGCCTGCGCAAAAGCATACTTCTGGTCGACCTCCGCTGCACGGCGCGGTTTTGGGCAAGGACACGTTACAAGTTGCAAGGAACAGTCACAGCGGATCGAGTCACGCACTCCCCTGTCGCTTCAATTGTCTCCTCATGCGTCTTGGCGAACGGGCTGGCAGGGCTGGCATGGCTTTCTCCGCTTCGCCCTTCTCACTGAGCTCAGTGAACCACTGATACACTTGGCAGAAAGCGCGCGGAAACGGTGGGCCCAACGCCAACACCGGCTATGGCTTTGAAGCATGTTTTTTTTTTTTTTAAAGAAGCTCGCGTGTTTCACGACGCCGAAGATGTCAACAGAGTTTGTTTTGTCACTGTTGTGTCGTCGGAAGAAGGGGGGGGGGGGGGGGGGAGCGTCATGTGCAAGCACATACGTTCGGAACTTCGCACCAGCGTCACGCCGATGTGAGCCGCTTTGTGCGACGATTTTTTTTTTTTGTCTGTGAATTATTCTCGTCATCCGCCGCTGCGTGCGCGACAGTGTGAAAAGAATCAGAATGGAATAGAGGCCGAGTCGCTATGTTATTCTGGCTCTAGACCGGAGTTATTACACGATGATAGCTTTTAATTTTCAATTCTATTCTGCTATTATCATGGCAGCTGATCCCCGCGGTAGGTGAGGATCATGTCAATTGATTCAATTGGAGAGGGCGAAATGAATAAAAAATGGAATAGCGAAGGAATCGTGAGATTAATTTCTAGCGCCGCCTTTAACCTAGGCAGCACCGAACGTTAAAATAATATTATAAAGTTGTTATGTAAGCCTCAGTAACGTTACATGTTACACTGGAACATTATTTTAATATTAAAAACCAACAAATAGCATGATATGTTGTATTGTAAACATTAGTCTAACATTCAAACTAAGCAATTTTTTTAATATTGGGTTCTAAATTTCATAACTGTCATAAATTTCATTAAAAAATCATAACTATAAAACAACATCACAAACATATCTTAAGCATCGTGCCCCAGAACTTATCCCACTGTTCTTAAAAATGTTATCCAACTAGCAGTACTTTGAAACGAATGTCTACATTGTGCCTGCCATCCCATTACTGTGTTAGCAAACATTGCTTATTCCCATTCAGCACCTTCACTCTTGGAACCACGGTATCCGTTAGGAGGTAAGCGAGTTGCATGTATTGCTTGTGCTGTGTTGTAGAACTTAAGTGTTGCCCTCGTCGGTGGTCGCTGCAAAGCGCTAAGTTGGGTACGTTCACAACTAGCAGGTCTTCATGCTCTTGCAAGGTTACTTTAGCACTTTATAAAAAGTTGCATTTATTTGATATCCCAACTTTATTCGAGCGTTTTTAACGTTTCGGAGACGTTATATAAGGACAATAAATTGGGCGAGCAGAATTTTGCGGACAGAAAAATAGGTTCATGCAGCCGTTGAAAATGATTTCGCTGCAACGAGTGGCTTTGTGCTCTATACCGAGCTTCAAGTAGAAGAATTCTTCGTACTTTGCAGCAATGATCGAAATTTTGCGAGCGCAATCTGCATACGTTGCATACGTTATGTGAAAGCAGGCGGTTCATGAATATACGACTGTCACAATCATAGCACTCCGGTCAGGGTTGGTTGAGTCAGCTTTCCCACACGGCCGGAGTTGGAGCACCGTGGCAGAGCACCCCATCTTCAAAAAGGATATCTACTCGCGTGTGCGATCCGGAGTTCCCGGGTTCGAACCCGACCGCGGCGGCTGCGTTTTTATGGAGGCGAAACGCTAAGGCGCCCGTGTGCTGTGCGATGTCAGTGCACGTTAAAGATCCCCAGGTGGTCGAAATTACTCCGGAGCCCTCCACTACGGCACCTATTCTTCCTTTCTTTCACTCCCTCCTTTATCCCTTCCCTTACGGCGCGGTTCAGGTGTCCAAAGATATATGAGACAGATACTGCGCCATTTCCTTTCCCCAAAAACCAAATATTATTATTATTAGCTGGAGCGATTGAGAGAGAGAGAGTTCGTTTTGAAGGACAGATTTTTGCCAGTGTTCAAAACTACTGACACACTATGCTTTGCTTTGGAGTGCGGGTTTGATGAGAGACAGGCGTTAAAAGAAAATGGTTCAAATATTTTGTTAGCCATCAGCAAGGCGAACTTGCGGTGATGGGATCGCTGTAGATTGCGAATGCAAGATGCACCAGAAGATGTTCATAAATTCGTCATTCAGTCGGAGTGGATGGCAGTGATTTTCCAGGTAACAAGGGGGCAGGCGCGAAAGCCGCATTGCACACTTTCATACCGTACACCATGACGTTGAGAGGTTTAAACTGTTACCTACTGGTGGGGTTATTCTTCCACCTATTCTGCGATATCGCTGCTACTTACCTCCGCTCCAAGGGGTCCACTCAACGCTATCGCAACCCATTAGTATTTGTTAAAATTAAGCTTTGTATACCCAGTGCTGTGTGGTAGAGAAGCAGAAGTTTCATGCTGAAATGCCACGTAGCCAACCCGCCAAAACTTTTGGCTTGCTGTGAGAAGCCTTTTATCAGCTTCTGCGCGCAGTAGTCCTTCCGATTACTCTAGGAGGAGGAGGTGGAGGAAGCAATGCGAGGGAGACTGGCACACACTCCAGAGAGGAGGAATCCTCTCATTGGCCTCTCTCTGCGGCAAGCGTTTCACCGTGTGCCGCAGGAAAGATGGCGGCACCCAGGATATGAGTGAGCGAGCGGATAAACTTTTATTGGGGTATGTATGTCAGAAGTCAAGTCCCGAGTGAGAATGTGAAATGTCGTTGTGAACGTCTTTCTTCTCGAGCGACATTTGAACCGTGGAGGTATCCCGCGGTAGAAAGAGAGAGAGAGAGAGAGAGAGAGAGAGAGAGAGAGAGAGAGAGGGGGAAAGTAAGCGTAGCAGGGGGCGGCAGAAGGTTAGGTGGGCGGATGAGATTAAGAAGCTTTGCGGGGATAGAACGGCTGCAGCTGGCATAGGAGAGGGTTAATTGGAGAGGCCTTTGCCCTGCAGTGGGTGTAGTAAGGCTGATGATGATGATGATGATGATGATTTCTACATAGACGCTGTCTTAGTAGTAGAAATTTTGCTCAACGGAAGACTATAGAGGTCATCATCACTCCGGACCGCGTGACTTTCAAACAACTGAAAATTCGCGCAGCCTTGCCGCGTTCACCCGCCGAAATGACAGCGCGCCATCTGTAGACAAATGATACAGAACCGGCATATGACAGAGGAAATGTATTATTCCAAATATATTCTGTTTTTATTCTTTTTGTAGCCCTTCGTAACTGTCTTTAGCAGCGCCATCACCCCCTCCCCCAGTTTTTTTTTTTTTTAGCGCCAGGATCTACGAAAAAACTCGACATACGATAAGGATGGAATAAATCAGGGAAAAGCTGATGTGTCTGAGGTTCTGCCGCTTCCTGTACAGCTTTCCAGCCTTTCCGAGAATTCCCTCACTCTTTGAAACAGCGGCACCTCTTTCTTCCTTTCTTCTCTCACTCCCTCCTTTATCCCTTCCCTTACGGCGCGGTTCAGGTGTCCAACGATATATGAGACAGATACCGCGCCATTTCCTTTCCACAACAAACAATTTTCAATTTTCATGACGTGCTGGCTATGCCCGTGTGCTCGTTCAAACTAAGGTTCAGGGCGTGCTTCCTGAGACTGTCGATACTGCACGTGCCAGTCTGTTCTACGCATTATTTCCCTCTGACTGCCTTACTGACCAACCGACTGACCGATCGACCGACGTACAGATTGATTGATTGATCGATCACAAAAACTATTTAATGACCTGTATCTGAGCCTCACCGCTGAGGGCCATCAAAGCATATCACCGACTGTCCGCCCACGACGCGGTCATCAACACTGAGCCCGAGCTCCATTCAGAGCACGGCGGAGGGTGCAGTTTAGTCGCGGGCCAAGGCGCGTACATTGTTTCAGTCGGGCACGTTTCGCTTAGCCCGCAAAAAGCGTAACACGCCCCCCCCCCCCCTCCCCCCGCTCGCGTCGACACTTCCGCCCTATAAACATTACCCCGTCACACCGCCCCATGCTCCTCTTCGACCCAGCCCGGTTTGTTATGGCTCCGGTGATGAGGGAAGAGTTAACGCTAGACAAACAAGCCACAACGTGTATATATATACTTATACCTACTCGTGCATTGATTTTTGTTTTCCTTTAAACATTCTTCCTCCTTCGGCGCAGACGAAATAAACCAGAGCACCGCTTTCGACCGCCTGTGTGTGTGTGTGTTCGCGCGCACTTCTTATTTAGGGCCTCCACGCTGTGTTATCCCAGCGACCTGCAGCGCTCTACGCTATCTATATATGACCGTGAGAAAGGGACCGATACCCGCTACGAGCTCGCCGAGTTGTTTGTGGAAGCCGGCGACGGAATGTTACTATAGGCGGAACAAGGATACCGGAGTCGTTCCGTCAATGAAGGTTCCATTCCTTCGTGAACAAAAAAAGATATAAACTGAGGTGAGGGATAGCTGTAAACGAAAAAGACGGAGGAGTCTGCTCCCCCTATAGGAGCATCAGAAGAGTCAGCTGTAAGCATCTGTAATTACTACTGCTACTGCTACCGCTACTACTACTGCTATTACTACTACCACCAGCACCACTACAACTACTATTACTTCTGCTACTACTACCACCGTTGCTATTGCTACCTCTTATAGTGTTGCTACTACTACTACTACTATCAGTAGTAGTCGTAGTAGTGCTGTTGCTGCTCTTTCTGGGAAAGGAAAAGACGTTTGGACGGGCATATACAAACACAGACGGGCAAAGACACATGTGAATAGACACATTAATAGCGAGACATACAGTCTTGGCCAAAGTTTCGAGGTTACCAAAGTTGCTGCCGGCTCGTGTAGTTCGAATGGTATGATACTTTCAGCGCCCCAAAATATCCAGTTGCTGAGAAGAGCTCCCATTCTCACCTGTATGTTTCTCCGGGATGCCAAGGGCGCATGAAAGCCGAGGGCCTAGAAACTTTTGACCAAGACTGAAAAATTGAAAATTGTTTTTTTGGGGGAAAGGAAATGGCGCAGTATCTGTCTCATATATCGTTGGACACCTGAACCGCGCCGTAAGGGAAGGGATTGAAAAATTGAAAATTGTTTTTTTGGGGAAAGGAAATGGCGCAGTATCTGTCTCATATACCGTTGGACACCTGAACTGCGCCGTAAGGAAAGGGATAAAGGAGGGACTAAGAGAAGAAGGAAGGAAGGAAAGAGGTGCCGTAGTGGAGGGCTCCGGAATAATTTCGACCACCTGGGGATCTTAAACGTGCCCTGACATCGCACAGCACACGGGCGCCTATTGCGTTTCGCCTCCGTCGAAACGCGGCCGCCGCGGTCGGGTTCGAACCTGGGAACTCCAGGTCAGTAGCCGAGCGCCCTAACCACTGAGCCACCGCGGCGGGTAAAACCAAGATTACACTATCATCGTTAGGAGCCGGTTGCGTTCCATAACGACTTAAAGAGCTCTGTAAACAGTTCATCCTACTGCCGTAGGTGGCGGAACAGTTGGCAGCGGCCCCCAAACTTCGGACCAATCAGTGAATAGCATGTTGAAATCATGGCCTTGTCCGTGGGAACTTACGCAACCGGTATGATTAAAGACTTCTGACCAGCCAACGGTCATCGCTCAAACCCAAGAATTCCGAGAAAGCACTGCTGCGCGCGGGGGATTTCGTTGATAAATATACGCGCCTCATAATGAGAGGAGGCCCCAAAGGCGCTACGCTCGAGCGCTCACAGCACGGCGCAGCAGCACTCAAAACACGACATGTACGCGTCTTTAGTTTCAAGCAGAATGAATACAACGCTCGAAGGGTTCGCGCGCAGGCTTTGCACATGACATGCTTCCTGCTACGCCGCGTGTGCAGGCCGTTGTTGGCGCTTGTTTCTTTTTTCGTCGTCTGCTAACGCGCCGGCGCGTTGGCAGACGGTTGCGTCGTCTGCAACGTATACTACGCACACAGTGTCTGCGCATCTCCCGTTACTATATAGCTCCATAGCTGTCCTGAACGCGGACAGTGATCGAGCGGTTCTTGGCACATGTGAGTGTGGCGCAGCTCAGTAGAACCACTTTCGCGCGGCATGCAATAAATTAAGCTCGCAGTTGTTACTAAACTGTATACGTGACACTGTGTATGTATGGATGCTGGAAGCAATGACGCTGTTGCTGAGCGGAAAGAAGGGCTTATGCACTTCCCTGAAAGCCCTCTTTCCGTTCGTTAGCAGCATGGAAAATCCCAACTTTAAATACTGATCCGGAGCACCCGGGTTCGAACTCGACCGCGGCGGCCGCGTTTCGATGGAGGCGAAACGCAAAAGGCGCCCGTGTGCTGTGTGCGATGTCAGTGCACGTTAAAGATCCCCAGGTGGTCGAAATTATACCGGAGCCCTCCACTACGGCACCTCTTTCTTCCTTTCTTCTTTCACTCCCGCCTTCATCACTTCCCTTACGGCGCGGTTCAGGTGTCCGCAGATATGTGAGACAGATACTGCGCCATTTCCTTAACCCCCCCCCCCCCCCCCCCACAAAAAAAACAATTTTCATTTACACTAGTAACGCACCTTGGTTTTGTATTTAGTTTATGTGGAGAAAGTCAAAAGCAAAACCTCATTCTCTTAGAATTATAATCTCGTTCCTGTGTTTATGAAACTGGAATAACATGAGTAGCTAATGTCTTTTTTATTCCAGTTTTACTCCTATAGTTGTGCTGATTTTAAAACAAAATTTTTGCATCCTCTTCTTTTCACATCAGAAAACGCTGAAATGATGTGGTGGCGAGAGATTTATATTGGATTCCATGGCAAAGTTCGCCGGGTAATTGGTAGCCCGAGCAAATTTTGCTCGAAAATCAGGTCGCTTGGACAGCAAGCGCACGACACAGTCATGCGTGATTACACTGGAGAGGCTGCAGTTAATTGGTTAATTGGTTTTGGGGAAAGGAAATGGCGCAGTATCTGTCTCATATATCGTTGGACACCTGAACCACGCCGTAAGGGAAGGGATAAAGGAGGGAGTGAAAGAAGAAAGGAAGAAGAGGTGCCGTAGTGGAGGGCTCCGGAATAATTTCGACCACCTGGGGATCTTTAACGTGCACTGACATCGCACAGCACACGGGGCGCCTTAGCGTTTTTCCTCCATAGGCTGCAGATGGTCCGAACGGGTTTTTTTTCTTTTTTTTCTTTGTCTTTAACACCGAATTATCGCGTGGGATAAAACTAAATGGAACACATCTGGACAGGCGCACAAGAGCCGTGAACAACGGCGCGACTCGAGATTAGGCGACCGACCATGGCTGTGCGCTGCCTGTCGGGCCGTTATCATCCGCACTCCGCCCTGTATAAGCCTATGAGCCCCCTTTGTTTCAGCGAGCTGCCCGACTGTAAGGGAGGGCGTCCCACGCGGCGTTTTCCTAAGGCTTGCACGAATTGCCAACTGAAGCAGCTGTTATATATTGCTGACACAGTATTATGTACTTTTTATTTCACAACTGCGCAGTTAATTTCTCAAGATCAGCTAATTAACCTCGAATCCCTCCGGAGTTGTGAAAGATTCGTTCGGAGGACGCAGAACAGGAGGTTGTGAAAAAAAGGAAAGAAAGGCGCCGTAATTGTCTCACCATGGGTGGACACACAAGCGCGCAGAATAGAGGAAGGGAGTGAAATAGTGGGGTATAGTGGAAGAGGTGCAGGTATACATAGGCCCAACTCATTTGCAATGTTTCTGTTAGGAAGCTGCACAGGCTGTCTGCTGCACCGATATTTATCACAGATTCACAGTGGCCTCAATGCCAATGCTTTTCCCCGTTACGTCCCCTCTTTCCCTTTCCCTGGTGCAGTGATAACTTCCCCCGCCTTTTCTTTCTCTCTGTCTTTCCCAGTTGTTTCCGCGCGTGCTCGAAGTGAACGAAAGCTTCTTTTCTAAAATTGAGGTTTTACAACTTTTTGCCAGAACTGTTTTCAGTGCCTGTCGAGAATAAGCACAGTTAATTCCGCTTATTTTTAAGTAGACACTACCGCTGCTATTCTCTGCAGCGACTGTCACAATAAGAGCTACAAGTTATAAATCCTCGTGACGTCCACTATTTTTTTTTTCTAAGTTCTTGGCGCATCGGAAACGTCAATGCCAACGCCTCCGTTTAGGGCAGTGACAATCATTATTCGGTCGGGAGACGCCGGAGGTGTGCACCGTGTTTGTAGTGCACACCTCCGTTGTGGACATTATGCTTCCGAATTTCTACCTGAAGTAAGGCCTTCATGCCTTGCAGCAGTACATGACGACCTCGTGTCCCAAAAAGCAATAAACACGACCTTTCGGAAATAAATTAATATTTGCGGCGTCAAAAATTGAGCCTGGGACTAAAAATGGCATGGCCGTCATCACCCTAAACGACGTTCTGGTTTGGTTTATGGGGGTTTAGCGTCCCAGAAGGGACTCAGGCTATGAGGGACGCCGTAGTGAACGGCTCCGGAAATTTCGACCACCTGGGGTTCTTTAACGTGCACTGACATCAGCACTGTACACGGGCCTCTTAGAATTTCGCCTCCATCGAAATGCGACCGCCGCGGCCGGGATCGAACCCGCGTCTTTTCGGACCAGCAGTCGGCATCTTGTTGTCCGGCAACTAAGTGAACGCTGAGTGTTCTGCTGCGCATGCTATACGACACTGACGTCGTTTACCACGAGATAGAGTTTCGCGAAGATACTGTAAAGATCAGGGTACAGGTAAGGTATGAGCGCTATCTATGAATAAAAATTAGTTTGCCACTTTACACAGAGGCCAAGAAAAGAAGCATGGCGTTCATAGGTAGCCACAACTACAGCAATTGCTCATGCTCAACTTAGTAGGAGGTGACAAATAACTATATCCACTGTCACAGCCACTCTTAGCTGCATGAACGCAACGCTATTAAACCGACATACAGTGAACTCTCGTTAATTAGAACCTGCTTGGTTCGAACTTGCGGTTTGTTGAAACTGCAGCTTTGGTCCCGTCAAAGTCGAGTGTATTAAAAGTCGCTCCTCGAAAATTCGAACTCGAATGGAAGCGAAACTTTGTTCGAATTGCGCAGAGTGTGCACTAGCGGAAGCCGGACGAAGTGGCTGAGTAATAATAATAATAATAATAATAATAATAATAATAATAATAATAATAATAATAATAATAATTGGTTTTGGGGGAAAGGAAATGGCGCAGTATCTGTCTCATATATCGTTGGACACCTGAACCGCGCCGTAAGGGAAGGGATGAAGGAGGGAGTGAAAGAAGAAAGGAGAGAAAGAGGTGCCGTAGTGGAGGGCTCCGGAATAATTTCGACCACCCGGGGATCTTTAACGTGCACTGTTATCGCACAGTGAATGGGCCTCTAGAATTTCACCTCCATCGAAATGCGACCGCCGCGGCCGGGATCGAACCCGCGTCTTTTCGGACCAGCAGCCGGCATCTTGTTGTCCGGCAACTAAGTGAACACTGCTGCGCATGCTATACGACACCGACGTCGTTTACCACGAGATAGAGTTTCGCGAAGATACTGCAAAGATCAGGGTACAGGTAAGGTATGAGAGATATCTATGAATAAAAATTAGTTTGCCGCTTTACACAGAGGACAAGAAAAGAAGCATGGCGTTCATAGGTAGCCACGACTACAGCAACTGCTCATGCTCAACTTAGTAGGAGGTGACAAATAACTATATCCACTGTCACAGCCACTCTTAGCTGCATGAACGCAACGCTATTAAACCGACATACAGTGAACTCTCGTTAATTAGAACCTGCTGGGTTCGAACTTGCGGTTTGTTGAAACTGCAGCTTTGGTCCCGTCAACGTCGAGTGTATTAAAAGTCGCTTCTCGAAAATTCGAACGCGAATGGAAGCGAAACTTTGTTCGAATTGCGCAGAGTGTGAACTAGCGGAAGCCGGACGAAGTGGCTGAGTAATAATAATAATAATAATAATAATAATAATAATAATAATAATAATAATAATAATAATAATAATAATTGGTTTTGGGGGAAAGGAAATGGCGCAGTATCTGTCTCATATATCGTTGGACACCTGAACCGCGCCGTAAGGGAAGGGATAAAGGAGGGACTGAAAGAAGAAAGGAGAGAAGAGGTGCCGTAGTGGAGGGCTCCGGAAATTTCGACCATCTGGGGTTCTTTAACGTGCACTGTTATCGCACAGTGAATGGGCCTCTAGAATTTCACCTCCATCGAAATGCGACCGCCGCGGCCGGGATCGAACCCGCGTCTTTTCGGACCAGCAGCCGGCATCTTGTTGTCCGGCAACTAAGTGAACACTGCTGCGCATGCTATACGACACCGACGTCGTTTACCACGAGATAGAGTTTCGCGAAGATACTGCAAAGATCAGGGTACAGGTAAGGTATGAGAGATATCTATGAATAAAAATTAGTTTGCCGCTTTACACAGAGGACAAGAAAAGAAGCATGGCGTTCATAGGTAGCCACGACTACAGCAACTGCTCATGCTCAACTTAGTAGGAGGTGACAAATAACTATATCCACTGTCACAGCCACTCTTAGCTGCATGAACGCAACGCTATTAAACCGACATACAGTGAACTCTCGTTAATTAGAACCTGCTGGGTTCGAACTTGCGGTTTGTTGAAACTGCAGCTTTGGTCCCGTCAACGTCGAGTGTATTAAAAGTCGCTTCTCGAAAATTCGAACGCGAATGGAAGCGAAACTTTGTTCGAATTGCGCAGAGTGTGAACTAGCGGAAGCCGGACGAAGTGGCTGAGTAATAATAATAATAATAATAATAATAATAATAATAATAATAATAATAATAATAATAATAATAATAATTGGTTTTGGGGGAAAGGAAATGGCGCAGTATCTGTCTCATATATCGTTGGACACCTGAACCGCGCCGTAAGGGAAGGGATAAAGGAGGGACTGAAAGAAGAAAGGAGAGAAGAGGTGCCGTAGTGGAGGGCTCCGGAAATTTCGACCATCTGGGGTTCTTTAACGTGCACTGTTATCGCACAGTGAATGGGCCTCTAGAATTTCACCTCCATCGAAATGCGACCGCCGCGGCCGGGATCGAACCCGCGTCTTTTCGGACCAGCAGCCGGCATCTTGTTGTCCGGCAACTAAGTGAACACTGCTGCGCATGCTATACGACACCGACGTCGTTTACCACGAGATAGAGTTTCGCGAAGATACTGCAAAGATCAGGGTACAGGTAAGGTATGAGAGATATCTATGAATAAAAATTAGTTTGCCGCTTTACACAGAGGACAAGAAAAGAAGCATGGCGTTCATAGGTAGCCACGACTACAGCAACTGCTCATGCTCAACTTAGTAGGAGGTGACAAATAACTATATCCACTGTCACAGCCACTCTTAGCTGCATGAACGCAACGCTATTAAACCGACATACAGTGAACTCTCGTTAATTAGAACCTGCTGGGTTCGAACTTGCGGTTTGTTGAAACTGCAGCTTTGGTCCCGTCAACGTCGAGTGTATTAAAAGTCGCTTCTCGAAAATTCGAACGCGAATGGAAGCGAAACTTTGTTCGAATTGCGCAGAGTGTGAACTAGCGGAAGCCGGACGAAGTGGCTGAGTAATAATAATAATAATAATAATAATAATAATAATAATAATAATAATAATAATAATAATAATAATAATTGGTTTTGGGGGAAAGGAAATGGCGCAGTATCTGTCTCATATATCGTTGGACACCTGAACCGCGCCGTAAGGGAAGGGATAAAGGACGGAGTGAAAGAAGAAAGGAAGAAAGAGGTGCTGTAGTGGAGGGCTCCGGAAATTTCGACCATCTGGGGTTCTTTAACGTGCACTGTTATCGCACAGTGAATGGGCCTCTAGAATTTCACCTCCATCGAAATGCGACCGCCGCGGCCGGGATCGAACCCGCGTCTTTTCGGACCAGCAGCCGGCATCTTGTTGTCCGGCAACTAAGTGAACACTGCTGCGCATGCTATACGACACCGACGTCGTTTACCACGAGATAGAGTTTCGCGAAGATACTGCAAAGATCAGGGTACAGGTAAGGTATGAGAGATATCTATGAATAAAAATTAGTTTGCCGCTTTACACAGAGGACAAGAAAAGAAGCATGGCGTTCATAGGTAGCCACGACTACAGCAACTGCTCATGCTCAACTTAGTAGGAGGTGACAAATAACTATATCCACTGTCACAGCCACTCTTAGCTGCATGAACGCAACGCTATTAAACCGACATACAGTGAACTCTCGTTAATTAGAACCTGCTGGGTTCGAACTTGCGGTTTGTTGAAACTGCAGCTTTGGTCCCGTCAACGTCGAGTGTATTAAAAGTCGCTTCTCGAAAATTCGAACGCGAATGGAAGCGAAACTTTGTTCGAATTGCGCAGAGTGTGAACTAGCGGAAGCCGGACGAAGTGGCTGAGTAATAATAATAATAATAATAATAATAATAATAATAATAATAATAATAATAATAATAATTGGTTTTGGGGGAAAGGAAATGGCGCAGTATCTGTCTCATATATCGTTGGACACCTGAACCGCGCCGTAAGGGAAGGGATAAAGGAGGGACTGAAAGAAGAAAGGAGAGAAGAGGTGCCGTAGTGGAGGGCTCCGGAAATTTCGACCATCTGGGGTTCTTTAACGTGCACTGTTATCGCACAGTGAATGGGCCTCTAGAATTTCACCTCCATCGAAATGCGACCGCCGCGGCCGGGATCGAACCCGCGTCTTTTCGGACCAGCAGCCGGCATCTTGTTGTCCGGCAACTAAGTGAACACTGCTGCGCATGCTATACGACACCGACGTCGTTTACCACGAGATAGAGTTTCGCGAAGATACTGCAAAGATCAGGGTACAGGTAAGGTATGAGAGATATCTATGAATAAAAATTAGTTTGCCGCTTTACACAGAGGACAAGAAAAGAAGCATGGCGTTCATAGGTAGCCACGACTACAGCAACTGCTCATGCTCAACTTAGTAGGAGGTGACAAATAACTATATCCACTGTCACAGCCACTCTTAGCTGCATGAACGCAACGCTATTAAACCGACATACAGTGAACTCTCGTTAATTAGAACCTGCTGGGTTCGAACTTGCGGTTTGTTGAAACTGCAGCTTTGGTCCCGTCAACGTCGAGTGTATTAAAAGTCGCTTCTCGAAAATTCGAACGCGAATGGAAGCGAAACTTTGTTCGAATTGCGCAGAGTGTGAACTAGCGGAAGCCGGACGAAGTGGCTGAGTAATAATAATAATAATAATAATAATAATAATAATAATAATAATAATAATAATAATAATAATAATAATTGGTTTTGGGGGAAAGGAAATGGCGCAGTATCTGTCTCATATATCGTTGGACACCTGAACCGCGCCGTAAGGGAAGGGATAAAGGACGGAGTGAAAGAAGAAAGGAAGAAAGAGGTGCTGTAGTGGAGGGCTCCGGAATAATTTCGACCACCTGGGGATCTTTAACGTGCACTGACATCGCACAGCACACGGGCGCCTTAGCGTTTTGCCCCCACCAAAACGCCGCCGCCTTGGTCGGGTTCGAACCCGGGAACTCCGGATCAGCAGTCGAGCGCCCTAACCACTGAGCCACCGCGGCGGGTACAAAGGCGCTGGACGTAGTGTCTCTCCTAACGCTAACTATACTATCTGATGTTGCTTCCGCTTGATTCACCTCATTTCTATGGAATCAAAGAGAGAGACAGAGATTTCAATAAATACAGGAGAGGTTTGCCTGACATGCTACTCCAGATGAGATTGAAGAAAAAGGGTGAAAAATAGGTAAAAATTGAAGGAATAAAAGAAAAGGTGAAAGGTGAGATCAAGCATGCACAAGACTAACGCACTCACAAACACACAGGATCATCAAATGATGTCTATCAAACACGTGCCCCTAAGATAACAGAAAGGCTTTTGTCCCACGCAGCCGAATCCGCATCACTCCACGGTACAAGGACATCCTGGCGGGGTCCTAAAGTGCTTCCAAAGGGAATACTGTTCAAGGTCTGGCCATGTTGGTTGCTCATACTTAAAAAGAAATAATAGCGTACTAAGAAAGAGAGGAAGCGAACAAGCGCTTGTCCGCGTCTTTCGTGCCGTCTTCTTTTGTGCGCTGTTTTTTTTTTCTTTTTAAATCAAAGCCAATACAGCCATTCAGTATTCGAATAAACCGAAAGTTCGAATCGAGCGAGTTCGAGTTAACGAGGCTCCACTTCAATTCGATCTCATTTTCGATTCGTCGAGATCCGACTGTGCCGCGGGCGTCGTCGTTTCCTCGCCGCGGCGGCACAGCTCCGTCCCGATCCACCGCCGTCTTTTTCGTCTCGCGGCGACCAAGCAGGGTCGCCGGCATGCCGAGATTTCCGGTCCCCACGGCACTCTGATGATGGCGTGTGGCGGTGGTACTTGGTCGGCTTGCGCGTTGCGTGCGGCCTCTCTCCCTCTCTCTCTCAGCGAGGCAGGCTTATTCCCCTTCTACGTTCCCCTGCGGGTAAGGGGAGGGAGGAAAATGGCGGAAGGTTGCCAGGAGCTACGCTCAAGGCTGCGTGCTGTGTCATGATTTGTGTGTGACTGCGTGCGAGCGTCGCCGTGGCTCGCGAGGCGAACTGCGCCGCGCGCTCGCCTCTCTCCAAGGCCGCCTTGGGCCGACGTTGGCGAATGACACTGTATAGTATATTGCGCGCTTCGGGTGCCCCATTGGCTTCCGCGCCGGGTGGCCTCCTCTTTCTATCGGTTGCGCGGTGTACCGTGTTTACGCGAGCATAATATGCCCAGTTCGAAAAAATAAACATGACGTTTGTTCAGTCGCTCGCATGCATATGCACTGCATGACGTCGGCGAATGACACTGTATAGTATATTACGCGCTTCGAGCGCCCCATTGGCTTCCGCATCGGGTGGCCTCCTCTTTCTATCGGTTGCGCGGTGTACCGTGTTTCCGCGAGCATAATATGCCCAGTTCGCAAAAAAAATAAACAAGACGTTTGTTCAGTCGCTCGCATGCATATGCACTGCATGTGTATGTGTTACACAGTACACATGTTCCTTCTCAAGCTATGCGGCCAGAAAGCTGTGAAGGCTAGCTGCGATTAACCCACTCATAGCGGACGTCGCCAGCCGGCCTAACCAAGCGTGTTACTGCAATAATAAGCGCAGTACTAGCTCGGCGGGAATGGTGAAGGTAAGAGTAAAGTTTCGGTGGGTGATTGATTGATTGATTGATTGATTGATTGATTGATTGATTGGTTGATTGATTGATTGATTGATTGACTGACTGACTGACTGACTGACCGACTGGCCGGTTTACTCATATTTATTGGTCAACATATTTATTTGTTTATTTATGGTCCCGTGTCAAATACACACTGTCGACTAAAGCTTGTGAAAGCAAGAGGTGGCCATTTTATTTTTTTCTTCGTCATGATTTACGCCGGGCATTGGGGGCGGAATCCGGATTAACTTACACCGCTTGAGGTTCTTCAACGAGCGCCGAAATCCCAGTTCATGGGCCTCCTTGCGATACGCTGGCGTCAAATGCGACCGCAAAACGAAACTATAGAAAACGAAACTATAGATAACGTACCCTCTATATAGGAGTTCTGAAAAAAGAAGCAAAAGGAGAACGAGAGAGGTAATAGAGAGGAGAAACAAATAGAGAGAGCGAGTGAGAGGAACAGTGGGGAAGAAAGAAGACAATGACAGCTGGCCACGCAATCTCGCGGCAATTGATACGGTTCTTTACATTGTGCTACTGCGCTGAAAAGCTCTAGCTAGCCTCCTCTTATCGTGTGTCTTACAACTATGGTGTGCAGGAGCATGCTGAGTACAGTTAGTGAATTTTTAACTCGGCCAGTGCATTTTTTTCTGAAGGTCATTCTTCTGCGATGGGACACATTTGTACGCAGCTTGTGCGACTCATTTCTGCCATGCTATACGCGCAGTATCCCTCGAACCCCAGGGCTAAGCAAAAAGGTTTGGGACGTATAAGCACCTGATCAGCAGTTTTAAGTTTCCAGGCACCTAACCTGTTTTATCCTTCTGCAAATTACGGTGCTCTTCCAAGCTTTAGTGCGAAATGAATCTTAAAGTCCAGTGGTGGCTATGATCGAACGAATTCGGTATAGCCTATATTCCGTTTCGCCGGGCTCTCCGGAGGAGAGCGTCTCGCACAGCTCTCTGTCATCGGTGAAATATGTGGGTGCGAAAGACTCTGCCTTCGTACGCTATATCTCGCTTTTGCATTAAAAGGGCCCTGCGACGCAAATCAAGCATGCGGTTTTTATTATGTATGTATGAGTTGCACCGGGCATCGTGGTGCCGTAATGACCAAGAAATTTTATTCTGCTCTGGAAATAACCGTTTCGGGCCGACACTGTCTAAACGTAGAGGCGATCGTCAGCACCGGATGAGATATGGCAATCAAATTGGGCAGCGCGCGTTTTTGACTCGTTTGATGTCCAGTTGAAGCTGAAATCCTTATACTCGTGACATGAGTCCTAAATGTCTCTGGGTACTGAAGTTTTCATACTGCAGACAAAAACGATCTGGAATTGATAAGAATAAACCCAGAAATCCTGCACAATTGCGCTTTTTTTTTTCAACGGCAAGTTGTTTATGAGAGCAATTTTTTTTTTCGTATATCGTAATATTGCACTATAAAAATCAACATCAGGACGCTAGTAGTTTCTTAATATTTAATGTCAAGAACCTTACCCCTTTCGTTTTTTATGGCAGTCTTATATATCCGTATCGAGCGCAGGACAAACTTTAATAATAATAATAATAATTGGTTTTTGGGGAAAGGAAATGGCGCAGTATCTGTCTCATATATCGTTGGACACCCGAACCGCGCCGTAAGGGAAGGAATAAAGGAGGGAGTGAAAGAAGAAAGGAAGAAAGAGGTGCCGTAGTTCAGGACTTACCTGGTGCTGGGTCAGGACAAACTTTCAAAGCAAGATTTATTGCTGCGCGCATATCGAAAAGTTAGACTACTCTCATCACTATGCCACCTCGCAATTAAGAGTGGTGTCTAAGAAGTCGGACTTGCGCTAGCGGGAACAATTCCTACTTCGCTTCATACTATCTTGGAAGCAAGCGATAGCGTTCAAACAGTTAATTAATTAAATAATTAATTATTTTGTTAAGTAATTAATTAATTTGGTGATTAACTGTTACGATCTGCCGCATATAGCCCTAAACTCAGCGAAAGCAAAGTGCCTCGGACGCTGCATGGTGAGGACGCAATACCGACCGCGCTGGTGCTTGGGCACTGAGATGAGCTGATTATGCTTAACATTTGTCAGAAACGCGGAGGAGAAAAAAATGCGCGTTTAGAAACAGTCTGGTCCCAGCCTGGACAACGAACGAGCCAACGTCCGAAGACGTTTTAATCAGATCCTGGCCAAACTCTGCAAGTCTAGCGACAAGCTATCAGAAAGACAACGGCAGAGTTCGTTAGCGAAAACGGCGCGTACTTCCTGTTTTTGCTGACTCCCATGAAGCATTGCTGACCGCGCGTGCAGTAGGCGAGCTGCTTAATTCCTTTCGTTGCCACCATGATCATCGTCATCATTTAATTTCCTCCTTTCCCCACAATTTTTCCTCTTCCACTATACAGAGTCACCAAACAAACGACCACCACCTTCATGTCTTGCTTAACTAATCTGTCTAGATAACAGCGCCTTTATTTAGCGCGTTGCCGTTAGCGTCCTTCTGTCCTTCTTACGTTAATTCCCTCTCACGCTCAGTGCAACCAGGCCAAAGCAATCCCTGTGACTACGAGAGCGGCACCATCACTGTTCCGTGCCAGTGTACGATCAGAACTCGATCGCTTAATTGTATCTCAATTGCACCGCTTCGTACAGACAGTGGTTTTTTGTTGTTGCTGTCTCGTCTGGAATTGAGGACACGCAGTGTTTCGTTTATGGTTTCCAGGACGACTGCTCCGACGGCTGAGTAGACGTACAGTTGCAACGCGAAAACGAACACTTCGTTCAATTTATGCCAGAAGGCATCCTTTTCAATAATAATAATAATAAATCATCGCTCACGGTCTTAAGACAATTTTTTTTCTTATACTTCTTCGCGGGCCTTACAGACAAGTACCACCGACATCATTTGTCCACAGGAAATGTATAGCTGGAAGAAATCAAAAACAATACCTCCTTCCCCCTCATACTTTGGAGAAGGAAGGATTTGTCGGTGGGAAAACAAAAATGAGGCGTTCTCTTTCACATAGGTTCAACTTGTAGATCCTTGCTCCCCCCCCCCCTCCCCCCTCGCTAAAGTCCAGCTCAGAACGAGCGTCGGCTGCCCCGTGTCTCTTCTCCGACCGTCCAGCCAGACTTGAGTCCATGCGAACCAAGCGGCGAGTTACGCAACCAGCAGGAAACGAAAGCGTGCGACTGAAACGTTCGCGAGATAAGGCCGGTTATGAATTACTCGCGCGGCTAGCAGCGAGCCTCGGCCGATAAGACCGTTCTCCATAGTATAAGCCTGACATTCTCCTCGCGAAGTGGAACCTAGATGACGGCATAGAGTTCTTTTTTTTTCTTTCTTTTTCTTACTTATCTTCCGTTTCAGCATGAAAGCCGCCGCGCGCAGAGAATACGCAATGAGTTGCCACCGTCGTCGAGCTCGCTATCTGTCTCTTCCACCCTTGCGCAAAATGCGCGTAAGCGCCGGGAGACGCGCTTTATTTGCGTTGGCGACGCGAATCGCTTTCTAATAGCCTCCGTTGGAATACAGGAGGGAAACAAGGGGTGCTCCAAGCCACCCCGCGGGCAGGCATCCATTACTTCTGCTTAAGCGCCAACAATGAATGCAAATGTAGTGAAAAGTAGGGGGGCCATACCCTCCGACTGTGCCTTCACTTCTGCTGCTCCTTCGTATTCTAATCTTTTCCTTTTCTCTCCCTTCTCGTTTTCTGCGGCATCGTTTCATTCGCGTCAGTTCCTGGCATTAAAAGCTTCACACACACTCTATAATACTACGTGCCTGGACGGTCGAACGCAAGAAGATCCAGTGTGGGTTTTGGCGTTGCGTCCCAGAAACCGACCGACCAAGCGACCCCCCTCCGAGCGGCAAACGGGGACGAGTCGATGCAACGCTCGCGCGTGCGGAAATGGAGGCGGATAAAGAAGACGCTGGAGGGGCGGCGCCAAACGGGATATTGTTTGCCGCCCGCTGGGTTTCTCCGTCTCGCCGCTATAATTCGGCGTCTCAGAACGCG
The DNA here is from genome assembly GCA_030143305.2 of Amblyomma americanum. Lineage (NCBI taxonomy): Eukaryota > Metazoa > Arthropoda > Arachnida > Ixodida > Ixodidae > Amblyomma > Amblyomma americanum. The sequence goes on along the minus strand of JARKHS020006320.1, from coordinate 67,560 downwards.
CGAAAATAATTGCGTGCACCGTTGCTGAAGCTACGGCGCTGTCCGGCTACCGTCCCCTATCACTCTATGGCCGTCCCCTATCACCCTATACGCCTATGTGGGAGTGAAGAAAGGTGCAATCTGTCTTCTAGCGCGCTCCCTTTTATAAAAGAGAGTGTAAGAGGATAGCTTACTCCTTTTTTTACTCCCTTCTGTTTAGAGTGCATGTAACACCAGATACTATAGTTAAGAAATTTCGATTAGAAATGCGAGTATGTCCCTCGTCAGTTTCTGATGGTTAGCGGATGCTTTGGCTGGTGCTTTGGCTTCCCAAAGACTGCCATCTTTCTGGTGTTTGGTATCAGTAGTGCATATTTTTCTCCGCACTCACCTCCATAGCGAGGCAGTGAAGGTGCATCTGGAGAAACACTTGAAAGGTGCGAGAAGTGTTCACTGGAGGGTCACGTGTTCAGTCTACACGACGATATTTCGAAGATTTTGTCTGGCTGCGCTATTTCCGGAAGCAATGTGCATTAAAGCTGCGAGATTTGGGAGTATGCTCTCGAAAGTTGACTGAACCTTGGAAAATAAGATGGCAAACAATCCGAACACTGTATTTTTCAGAAACATACGTTGAGCAGACTGCACCAGAGTGCCGGAAGATGCTTGATAAGGCGCTGACACAAACGACACACACCTGTGGGACATCTTAGCTGCTACGACCGGATACTGTCTTGAAGCTTTCGGGCTTTGAAGGCTCGCAGTCGAGCTGCCTTTCAGTTCCACGGGTGATGAGGCAAATTGTATAAAAATCGTTAAAAAATGTAAAAAATGTATAAACTCTCAGTCTTGTCCGCACACGCTGCAATGCAGGAGAGGATTATGATGCAATCGCACTTCGTTTCTTGATCATCCCTACGCTTGGAACTTAGCGGTTGTGATTTTTTTTTTTTCAGAAATGAGAAATAACAAGTGCAGTAAGAAAGGACTACAATTAAGCTCTTATTTTGTCTTCATAAAAGAAATTGTAGGCGTATACACGTGGTGGCGAGCAATCAAAAGGAAATTAAAAATTAGGTTTTAATATTTTCACCACATGCATGTAGCCGCATTTATCATGCAGTACAAAGCAGCACACAGTAACACGCGTGCTTCCCGTTTATTTTTTTAATTTCTTTGACGCAGCCGTTCATTAAAGTTTCAATGTTCACTGGAATAACAGCTGAATATCTTATTTACAAGCCTTCCAGACCATGTTCGTTTTTTTTATTCCTGTTTTTCGCCCCGCGGGAGAAAAACAGAAGAAAAAAATTGATGTTGGAATAGCCCTGCTAGGCCAGGATATCCGTATCGTAAGCGCGGCGACATCTGGTTCGGAAGAGTTAATGTATGAAAGGCGCGCATTCACTCACTCACTCACTCACTCACTCACTCACTCACTCACTCACTCACTCACTCACTCACTCACTCACTCACTCACTCACTCACTCACTCACTCACTCACTCACTCACTCACTCACTCACTCACTCACTCATCATCGTCAGCCTGACTACACCCACTGCAGGGCAAAGGCCTCTCCCATGTCTCCCCAGTTAACCCTGGCGTTTGCCAGCAGCGCCCATCCTATGCCTGCAAACTTCCTAATCTCATCCGGCCACCTAACCTTCTGCCGCCCCCTGCTACGCTTGCCTTCTCTTGAAATCCACTCCGTTGTCCTCGAGGACCAGCGGTTACCTTGCCTTCGCAGTACATGCCCTGCCCAAGCCCATTTCTTTCTCTTGATTTCGACTAGGATGTCATTAACACGCGTTTGTTCCCTCACCCACTCTGCCCGCTTCCGGTCTCTTAACGTTACACCTATCATTTTCCTTTCCATGGCTTGCTGTGCTGTCCTTAACTTAAGCTGAACCCTTTTCGTTAGCCTCCACGTTTCTGCCCCGTAGGTCAGTACCGGTAATATACGGCTGTTGTGCACCTTTCTCTTGAGGGATATTGGTAACCTGCTATTCATGATCTGAGAGAACCTGCCATATGCGCTCCACCCCATTCGGCTACTTCGGCTACTTTAACTATCTTATCATATTGCTAATGACATTACCCTCCTTGTCTCTTAACGCATACGTCTGGTTTTTCCCTAGGCCTAGTTTCCTATTCCCCGCTTTTACGCGATCTCCGTTCTATAGAGCATGCTCGATTCTCTCCATATTAAACTTCCTTATGTCGGATACCTTGCGCTTATTTACTTTGCGCCTTTATCCACGGTTAAACATCGAGCCGTCGTGGCGGATAGCCGCTAGCAAACTGTAGCCGATGCGCCGACCAATCACGAGTCGTGTTCAGCACGTACCCAACTACGTACAAACTGAACTCAGACGCTGATTCGTTAACGCCAACTTAGTAACCTTTGCAGCACTGCACGCTTTTTAGTGATGCGGAGTACACGGGAATGTACATAAGTGTGTGTGGCGGGGGGTGGGGGTCGAGGGGGGAAAGGGTGCGTGTCTCTCGGAAAGTGTTTACGAAACTATGCTGATTGCCAGGGAGGAGTTGGACGATACGCGGTGGCGTTGGGAAGTCGGCTAGGCGAGCGTGTCGGATCGGTAATCGGCGTGCGCGGGTGGAATATATATTGTCTTTCGAGCCTGGGGGTTGTGGTAGCCCCGAAGGAACCCCCACTGAGCGTAGGCGTTTGTGCGAGACACTTCCTGCGTTTGTTTGAGGAGCGTTGTGAACGCAACGACTGGAAGAAAAGTGCGTGGGAGCTGCCTTGATTAAAGAGTGCGGCACTGAGACGAGACAGGTTGTTTCTTTCTTCATCAATTCTGCAATAGGCTGCTTGCGCATGCGCACGCGCTGGAAGTCCTAGCGAAGCCGTAGGGAAGACGAATGTTTACGGTCTGGACCCAATATTGAACGAAGCAAGTTAGCTGGCACTTAAGGGCCCCAAATTCATTTTTGCTCCATCGCCAGATATCGAAAATACTGCTAGTTTCATTCGTTTCACGAGGGAAGTACTTAGACAAAAAAAAAAAGTTTTTCAAGTACGCCTAACGAAGTGGCTGTACAGTACGTCCATTTCGCCGAAGACAAGCGAAATATAGCTTGCTATAACGTTTGATCTCCGCGACCAGATGATTATCGGCGTAAATGTCCGTGCTTTCCCATTGGCTCGAGCACCCGCTGACGTCACTAAACACTGGAGCTGCGGCAGTTACACCAAACACGAAAGTCTTGCGTGTACAGCCAGGATAAGACCAACGCATACGGCCAAGGCTTAACCTACGTGTTTACAAAACGAAAGACCCGCGGCCGGTGATTAAGCCTATTGTAAAGCTATTTGTAATGCCGAGTCGGCGAGGCGCCTTCCAACCATTCATTCCATTGTTAAACGGGACGCCTTACAGCAAATGAGCTGTAAGACGGATGAGCTTGGTGCGGATACACCTAACACACATCGTTCACGACGCGTGAAGAGAGACACGTTCCGCGGGGCCGCTATATTGGGATGCTCGGGGCCGAGTGGCTTGGCGGCTGAGTCCACGAGCTATAGCAGTGGAAAGAAGGTAGAGAGAGAGACTGTCTGTGTCGTGTCGCGTTGTGTTTCTTTCTTTCTCCTTCTGTGCTTGGATCATTCCTTCTACTCTTCTGTTTATTTTGTAGAATGTTTGCTGCAGGAAGCCGGAATCGAGGCCGTTAGCCCGCTCGGGGCGATGCGAGTAGTATACCGCTTCACGCAACAGCTCCGCGGCCCTAGCAGACGACGAACGTCGGCGTGGAGCAGACGATTTTTCTTCCCCTCTCTCGCTGGCAGACGACGCAACGACCACGCGGCAAGCAGACGACGCACGCCACGAGAAGCAGACGATTCCTCTTCCCTGCCTAACGTGCAAGGCAGAAGGCGACGAATCATTTTGCCGAGAAGACGGGCCGCCTCCTTTTTGCGAGATGCCGCGGCGCGCGCGTCTATTCGCAATGCGGAGTAGTTCGTTGTGCCGAGCCGCTGTAATGTGCACGGAAGAGATTCGCCTAGGATTGGCGGCGCATAAAAGAAGCGCCGTCACGCGCCGCGTCGCGCAATGGAAAACGTGGCCTTGGCGGTGCGACGCGTTGCATGGTGCGTTGTATATTCAAGCGGATGTGTTCGTATATCCGAAACGAAACGCCTGAATTGTTGCGGGAAAGAAAGAAAAAAAAAGAACGAACGAGAGAAAGAAAGCGATTACAAGATAAAAAAGGAAAGAAAGAAGCAAAGAAAGACAATGCATCTGTAACAGGACACCGCTGCACAGAATTCGTCCGTGACAAAAAGTAGTCCACTGTTAAAAGATTTTTCTTGTTATCTAAACGAGAAGCAATAACGATCAGACGAAATTATAAGCTCAGGAATTTTGATGCCTCTCTGGCTTGTTTGATATAGTCAAACATCGATAAGCTACTGTTGTGATTTGTCAGCGGAGTAGTATCAGGATGCCGCGGACCACGGCCCATAGTTAACAACTGCTGACCCCCATTTTTTTGTTTGTATCCCACCATATATTCTCACCGCAGGTCCCGGACACCGCGAGATGCATGTCACAAAAAGATTGGTCGCCAAGGAAAAAAAGAATGGCTCGTTTGGAAGCTGCTTGTGATAGCGCTTCATCTTCAAGTGGCAGTGAGAGCACCATCACACTTACACCAGCTGACATAAGCTTCGCGAATAACTCATTAGACGCGCTAGCGAACATCAAGAGCATTCACCTGCACTGCCGCCTCGTTCATATATTCACTAGCTCGAGCGACACTCAAGAATGCAGCGGCAAATACCGATCAAGGAGGCTCTCCAGGCAATGGCGTCGACCGATTTTCATGAATAAAGGAACAGCGCAAGCACAGGACGGGCGACAGCGCCTGTGTGTCGTTCTTCTCTACATCGTCCTTTGTTTGCGCTGTTCCTTGTTGTCATGTCACACCAACAAGCCCGCAACACACCCTCGTAATCCGTGGGATTAACCTGCAGGGGATTAACCTGTCATGATAGGAGTTAACAACGAATTAACCATGCACGACTTCATGAAAAGCGGTCGACGCCACTGGCTGCAGGGGGTGGCTCCTTTGAGGGGAATTTGCCGCTTCGTTCTTGAGTTGTATCTGATTATGGTTTGTTTTTATACGTCTCTTAATGAACTGTTTCCTGCAGCGCGTCCCTCTAGAGGCCAGCAGTCGCAACTACAAATTTGCCCTGCGGAAAAGGGATTCGACTGGAAGTGGCGATTATAACTCTCTTTACAATAGCCTCTTGGGCACACTTTGGGGCGCAGTTAAGAGCAGAGCTGGCTTCGTCTAGCCAGATCATTATTTTAAAATTGGTGCAGCGCTATTGGATGTATACTGGATGTACACTGGATGTACACTGTATGTATACTGTATGCATTGGAAAAATGTATGTAGCCACCAACCAGCCCAGCACCAAGTTCTACTGCAGCCAGATCAGGTGTGCGTGACCTATCTTTGGAGAAGTCTGCCGCGCAGTACGTTGTCAGCGCGGTACCTAATACCTTACTCAGGGACGCTTGACAACCGGACCGTATCTGTCCTCACTTGTTACAGGAGCGTGCGGAGACCACGGGCGCATCTGCATGGCCATAGAAGATGCTAGCACTGCGCCTAATTATTGCCCCCGAGTCCGTCGTGTCGCTGGTCGAGAAAGCGCCATTCTTGGAAGAACACGTGTGCAGCGAACTCAAAGGCCATTTTGCAGGACATGCCCTGCAAAAAACGGTGACGATGAGGCTGTGCGCATGCGCGGGACGCATTATATAATCCTGCGCTCTGCTTGTAGAAGTGGTAGGGCTTTACCGCTGCCATTCCATCGTTCTCGGCGCGGGGAAACCCCATGGAAATCCAACACCCCCTCCCTCCCCTTTTTTTCTTTCTCGTGCGGCGCTCCCGCATTACGCGTTCAGTACAATATGGAAGTGCTTCCTTTGAGTTCATTCTCTCTCTCTCTCTCTTTCACGCCAGGAAGGGGTTGTTCTCGCCTCCCTATCTTCGCAAACGCATTTCACGTACCGCCGACCATAACGGCAGCGGTCTTCGGAGTCGAGGAGCTAACCCCCCTCACGTGCTCGCCTGCGCGCTCGTCTGCTCTGAGGAACACGGCAAGGAGCATCGACCGCGCGCTCTAGCTGCCTCCGCCGCGGCCCTGTTTTGCTTCTCGGCCCTCCTTCCTTCTTTTGCTGCTGCTTGCCCCCTTCTTTTTCGCAGTGAGTGCGCGCGCGCGCGGTTCCTTCTTTGCTCATGTGGCGAGACGCGCCACCATCGCCGCCCCGAGCTCTGCAGCAGGAGGAGCTATGCTTGGCGCCGTGTCCCCCTGTCACGGGATATCTAACGCAGCCTTCGCAGGCGACCGAAGCACACGTCGTCTGCTCTGCTCTGCTTCGCCCCTGCGCGCCCGCTGCGGTACATCGCACCTCGAGCAGCCGCCTCAGTTTCGTACATACAATTTATAAACACATCACACTCGCGCGCTCTTCACATGGCTTCCCATCCGGTGAGTTGACATCTCTCTTCCTGGCGACGGGTATACTATGCACTAAATACATATATATGCGAGGCGTACAAGCGCGCAGGAACAGTGGGCGGGAGCGCGCAATATTGCGCCGTCGTATGCGAGCGTGCAGTCGACGGCGCGTTGGACGCGGCGGCAGGAGCAGACGACGCGCGTGTGCGAGGCGACGGGCCGGAGGCCAACGAGCCTTCAGGCGTTGGCTGCCAACCTTGCGTGCATACATATTCTTGTGGAGGAACGACCCGCGCGCCAACGTGGGTTGCCTCTTTAGAGCAACCCTGTTGTGAGCTAGAAAGCCGAGTTCCGCCCGGTTGTGATGCTGGGTGTTGTAGTATAACCTAGGCTTTTGGAAAAAAAAAAAAAAAAGAAACGGGCGGAGGTAGCTCTGCACGTGTGGGGCGGTTTGTAAACTGCGAGCCGTCGCGCTTGTCGCGCGGAGGAGTGATTCGTGCGTGGGGTCGCAGTGTGAATACGTAACGCGTATTAACTACCGGTTTAAACGCACCACGCAGCCCTTTTAAAGTTCCTGCTGCCCGACCACTTCAGTCCTCTTGCGCCTGAAGCACCATGGCGCTAAGGTTCCTTGTACTGAGAAGGTAGCGTCCCCCTTACCTGCTGGTGTCGTCCTCAAAGCTTCTTGCCCATCACTGCGTGGAAGCTCCTTCAAAGAGGTCAAAATTTTTCAGCGCGTGTACAAGCAAAAAAAAAAAAAAACGCAAAGAATAGCTACCGCTCACTTGTGGCGCGAGCGCCGTCGTCTACGTTGGCGTAAAGCGTCACGTGACCAGGATGGCTCACGTGATCGTGACGTCACCTGCAGCGAGGAGCCGTCCGAGCGCACTCCGCGCAGGTGTTGCGGGAGTCTGTTCATTTAGTCTCAAATCGCAAATGCACAAACAGCTCAGCTGCTCAGACGCATTAAAATGACGTTGAGGACAATTCCACCCAATTATTTTCCTCGGTAAATATTGATTCCCCGGCTCTTTCTGGCTATGTTGTCGTTTTTGCAGCAGCAAAAGACGCAGTCATCGGCGATAAAATTGGACTTGAAATCTTCCTCCTCTCAGTTCAGACTCAGGGCGTCCTTACGAGAAAGGATGGGTTGCCACCGTTTTGAAGTGGATCACGGTGTACACTCTAAGCAGAAAGGAGTAAAAAAAGGAGTAAGCTGTCCTCCAGCACACACCCTTATATAAAATGGCATGCTCTAGAGGACAGCCTACCCCCTTTTTACTCCCATATAGGTGTACTCTTGTTCAGAGCGTAGTGTAGCCTCTGGGATCCGTGCCCACATAGGTGTCGACGCACTCGGTTTACTCATGAAATCGGTGGGTGATGACGACACTTGTATTTCGTTTTTTTTTTTTTGCCTTTTCTATCTTACAAAATCTCCTTTTTCGGCGAGGATGGTCTGTCTGTGATTAGAACGCGGTGCCCTACCGATAAACCTTTACAAAAACTTCTTTAGACAGTATATAGACTGCCCATAGACTTTTGTCTATAAAGTTTATAGACTCGCTAAAGACAAACCCTTGAGAGCAGTCTATAGGCAATACAGTTCCTATAGGCAGTCTATAGACAATATATACATTTATGGCCATATACATTTAGTAGACTTTTGTCTATAGACAGTCTATAGACTATGAGTACAGACAAAAAGAGATATCTATAGGAAGGCAATAGTCTAAGAAGTCTACATACTGTCTATTGACCGAAGCAGGGCAGAATGGTGGGCCTGTTGGTATGGCATGTTAAAGAAGAAAATACCAGCCAAAAAAAAAAAAAAGACGAACACACCAGGAGAGCCAGCCGTTGTCCTGTGTTGTTCTCTCCTGGTGTGTTCGTCTTTTTTTGGCTGGTATTTTCTTCTTTAACATGTCTATAGACCATTTCTGTGAGGGTACGCCGATTTCTATTAGTACTAGGTGTTCCTTTAATGAGAACGCGTAAACGTAGAGACATCTTTTTGAAAATATATAATCACCTGTGTTCCATTGCTGGCCTCTAGACAAAAAGCTCGATCGTCGAGCATGAGTTGTATTTAAGGCGCAGTCGCCCTCCACCGGAAGCTATATCGGCGACGTCGCTCTAATACGGGGAACAAGCGCGGACTACACGAATGCACCCTGCGAAGAATGTACGCCGCATCGCGAAGCCTCTGTTCACACGACACCGAGTGAAAGCCATTAGCGCAGGGGACCCATTTATCATTCCGCGAATCTCCTCGGGAGGCTTCGCGGAGGGCTTGCGCCGTCCTCTCCCGCCAGCCAAGCTGTACGTGGCGGCACTAAACAAGCTCGCGACCATCGGGATGCCGAGAATATCGCGATGCATTATGGGGGCATACACTCTCCCTGCCCTCACAGCTGCTGTGTGCGTACGCGCCTTCGGCCGCGGCGTCCGCACACCGTGACGCGGCATCCATCACTTCCGAGCGTGTTTTTCATTCCGTATACTGCATCCAGTCGGCGGAATATGCGCAATCCCTGCGCGGACGAGCCACACACAGAGGGCATCCATGAGGTTTGGCACGAAAAGGGGTACGCGCGCACTCCATCTTCCATCCGTCGTAGCGAAGGTCTTTTTTCTTCTCTTTCTGCCGTGTTCCTCGCACGAACGGGCAAACGCGCAGGTTGGAGAAACAGTACGCGCGTGTCTCCGCAGCATAGCATGCAGCACACAAAGCGTTGAGAGGTACGTACCTGCATGTGTGTACACGACCGGACCAGAACGAGTTTGTTGGTGCATCACGGAGACACCACGTGATGTAGAAGGGTACCTCGTGATAGGGTGTATACTATCGGGTACAAAAGTCTCTAGAACCACGGCCGCTTGATCCGGCCGTGCTAGGACGCTCGGACAGCGACTTAGGCCTATAAGCCGCGTTTACATAAATGCGACAGTAGCGCATCGCATTTCCTAGCGTCCTAGCGCACAGGGGTCCAGCTATGGTGGTCCAGCCACCCCCATCTTGAGCGAAGTCTGCTTTGTTATCCGGCTGAGGAAGGGGGGGGGGGGGCATTGTATAGTCAGGACAGGGAGGAGGAGCGACACCTCCAAACCTGTTTCCATTCACCGCTGGAGTCGACTTGCCATTCTGGATCTACCCCCGTCTGGCGCATTGATGCGACGCGTTTCCTAGCGCATTACCACCGTTTACATGAATGCGATGCGCTAAAAAGTTGATGCGATGCGCTGCTGACGCATTCATTAGCCGCGTTTACATGAATGCGATACAAGTCGACTCCAGTCCACTTTTTGAGGGAAAGCTGATTTTGAGAACGAAAGGCGTGACTCGTCCTCTACTCCCTTCCTGTACGTTTTTGCACTTTCCCCCCAAAAGTGGACTCCATGGAGTCGACTTCTGTCGCATTCATGCAAACGCGGCTATTTAAACGTGCGCCATATAGGCGCCATATAGCACATGCCGGGGTTAGCAAAAATCTTTTCCTTCCTTTTTACTGTTATTTTTAATAAAACCACTACCACCACCACCACTTCCACCTCCACAGGTGTGGTTTCGTTTGCGGCTCACTCGCCTGTACGTTGATCTCTCGTTAATGCGAACTCGCTTAATTCGAACACTTGGTTTATTCGAGCTAACGCTTTTGCCCTGTTAGCAGCATGTGTATTAAAAAAAAAACGCTTAATTCGAACTCCGCATTATTCGAATAAACTTTCGGCGTCCCTGAGTTCGAATTATCGGGAGTCGAATTACAAGCAAACTATGCAGCGAATCCGATTTCCCTTTTTTTTTTATTTACATGTGCTGCTACCTGGCGCGAACGGGTCGAAAGAAAATGAAAGGCGCTGCCGTGGTTTGTATAGCCTGCGAATACGCTTTGCGGTCCTTCCGCCAGGGCTTGGAGGTTGCTCATCAGTTACTTCGCCAACCCTGCGAAGACAGAAGACACTATCTGAAGATGGAAGAGCTCTGTTGGACCGCTAAATAACTGTACTCAGAGCAATAAAGTTTTCCAATCCAATACAATACTTCCTGACAACAAAGAAAAAACAGAAAAGGTGAATTTTTGTGGACATCGCAGACGCCTGCCTCCCTGTTCCAAACTTATATTCACAACGGCGTATGTCGGTGTGTTATCACCTTATTTTCGTTTGTCCGTCGACTGAATACCTCAAAGTGTTCGGTTGATCAGTCGACTGGTACGGCGATTCTGACTCAAAAGTTTACAGCTGTGCAAATACCGTAAGCGCTCGTGTGTAACATCCCAAGTACATCCAACGTGGACTGGCCTTAATTGTCGCAGCATCCTCCGCTCTCCAAATTATTGAGAGGTGGAGGAGAGTCCGAGAGAATCGAAATGCGCTGCATGGCCTAGCTGCAAAACAAGTGTCCAGGGCAACTTGGATGGGACGAGGCAGTACGAACGCAGCTTTGCAAAAACGTCGTTAAAAAAGAAAAAAAAACATGTTTTTAGTTTTATGGGGGTTTAACGTCCCAAAGCGACTCAGGCTATGAGAGACGCCTTAGTGAAGGGCTCCGGAAATTTCGAGCGGGTTCGATCCCGGCCGCGGCGGTCGAATTTCGATGGAGGCGAAATTCTAGAGGCCCGTGTACTGTGCGATGTCAGTGCACGTTAAAGAACCCCAGGTGGTCGAAATTTCCGGAGCCCTTCACTACAGCGTCTCTCATAGCTTGAGTCGCTTTGGAACGTTAAACCCCCATAAAACTAAAAAAAGAAAACAGTTGAAGGAGAGTGTTGTAAGGAGTGGCCGTGACTGACTGAGCTGGAAATCTCACGCGCTCCAAGCAGCGCGTTCGCGTTCACAGCTGCGTGCGTGTATTCTGCTTGCGCAGGGAGCCCCGTTGCGTAACAGAGGGGAGGGAGGGCGTGTCCTTCCGCGCAGCGGCGAAGGCCGTTCCGACCGTAAAGTAAAGCGCTATCCGGCCGCGGAGAGCTTGCGCGCGCCTCGCCGCGGGGCGGCGCGTTTGACCGCCGCCGCGAAGCCAAATTTATCGACGGCCCCTCAGGGGGAAACAGATTTACGAGAAGCTATGTGGTGCGGTGGGCCCAGTTATCGCGTTTTGCGCGCTGCCTCTACCGTCGGGCCTTCGTTTTCGCGAAGGAACTATAAGCTCCGCGTAAAGACTCGAGCGATACGATCCAACCTTCCCCCCTCCCCCACCACCCCAGTCTTAAATGTTTTCAATTATTGTTTACTTTCTCTTAGCGAGTGCTGAATAATCCAGAGAAAAAAAAAAGCAAATTTTCAGTCCGAGGAGGCCCACCTCAAGGACGTCTGGCCCGAAGAAAGTGAGGCTTTTCTTGGCTAATGCGATAGCATTAGGAGGGCCATGACGGCGGAAACTGTCTGACGTCGGCGCCTATGTGAAGCCTCCAGTGGCAGGTGGCAGGGGCCGTTCCCGCTCTCTGCCTTCCACCTACTATAACACCGGCTATAATGAAACACATGCTATAATGGAACGCCGGCTATAATGAAACAACGGTTATAATGAAACACAGGCTATAATGGAACACCGGCGAGAGCATGTAAGCACGAGTCACTGGCAGGCGATAGTGATTGGGTTCACGAGACAGTGGCTTAGTGAAGCGACAAGCAGCAGTAATGGTCGTAGTGACACACATGAGCTATCTCAGCTCGCTCTTTAATCGAGGGTGCACTTATATAGCGGATTTTATTTAACTCCCATTGAAACAGCTGCTGCGTCTTTTACGACGATAGAGTACAGTCACAGTGCTGAAAGGAGAACGGTACTCTACATACGTACAGACTTCGCGGAAGAAAGGAGAGCTCACACCGTCAATCTCTGCGCAACGGAGCAGAAACACTAAGTAATAGCACAAAACCACAGAGCGAAAAGACGTCCTGAAAGGTCGCAGCTCTTTTCATTCGCTGCTCTTGAGTTAGGAAAGGTGACCTACAGAAAAACATATTTTCTTTTCTTTTTTTACACGCGGCTTGAATGGGAGAACATGCCTCGCTGGAGCACCCCTTATCTCCAGGAGTGAACAAGGCACTCCAGGACCTCTGGGTTGCAGTTTCACTCACTTCGACAGTGTGTATCGCGGTCATCGGAACGCGGTTTCGTAAGGGCACAAGATAAAGGAGTAAGGGTTCGCACTCACCGGCATGCACTCTGCCAATCTTGGGCCGTCCTATCCACCGCAAGTGTATACGCTTTCGAAGTTTTGGCACTTACGGACTTGCGAATGAGAGCTGTTTGTGCAAATACCAGAGGCGAAGAGAAGTGTTTTCGTCTTGTGCATATCTTTGACTTCACTATGAAACACACACCGAGGGTTCATCGAGTTTATTCCACTTCACAGTGCATCAGCACAGAGGGGCAAATCGAACTACATACACACAATGCGCTGTCCCTCAAGAAGCTCGCCCAACTTCTCCGCATATATGTCGTACCGTGCCCCTATAATGTTTATTTTCCTTTTATTTCACGCACTTGTTCGGAATCTTGGACAAGGCAAAGCCCGCGTCAGATCAAGCAGCGGCGGGCCACTGCAGACCTACACTACGTCTCTTTATAACGCGACGGCCAATAACAAAACAAGGCCTGCAACGAATTAAACGTAATTATCTTGAAAAGCCCCGACAGAAACCGGTTTAGCTAATACCGCGTGGGGAAAAAAAAAGTGAAACCCCTCTGCTGTGTTTGGTGCAGCGAACTTTCCCGCGACGATAGCACGAAATAATCGGTGTTTCGCATTTGCCTTTACTGGTTCGGCCGGTTGGTGGTTGAGCTCGTTGGGCGGTTTGTGCACGTGTACCCCGTCGGTTTCACCGAGGCAAGATGAGTGAACTTAGCGGGCAAGATGCATGCAACGACGGTCGGACGTAGGAAGCTTGTATTGGTCGAGGGGAGGGATTACAACGACGGTATAGCGGGACAATAGCTGCAGAACTAGGAGTTTGAAACTAGCAGCCACTGCATCGCTACATTAAACAATTTCGAACGGTCTCGATGTGGTGGCCAGGGGCGGATTTAAGGAAGGAGGGGGCAGGAGGGCGAGGTGCCCCATCGCTGATCGAGAGATGTTATCAACGAAAACAATGCTGAACTCCATTTTTTTTAATGAAAAAAGTTCAAGAAATGTGGCTCAAATGTTACCCCCTCCCCATTTCCCTCTCCAAGAATGCCCCTAAACCTGCCACTGATAGCGGTTGTGTATATAGTTGTACGTTTTGAGGCACTGCTCCACTAATTTTTACGGCTTGCTCCAATCGGCGATTCCGAGCAAGTTTTCTTGCTCCACGAAACCGAAGAAAGTGTTTCAGTGAACGATTTGTATTCAGATCTCGAGTTTTAAATGGACAGCGACGGATATCCTGCTCCTTCGCGGATTCGAAGAGGTGATGCGTATTGTCGGTTGGAATACGCCATTTGACAACACTATAGTGCTGAGTCTGCTGACCGAGAGATCTCGTCAAGCTTCGTCCATTAGCGTAAAGCCTTCTGCTCACGGACTGTCATAACCTTATCAGAGCCGTTACCTGTCCGTATAACGAGTTTTTGCGCGGCATGCTAAGACATTGACGTAACAAGCAGCCGTAAACTCGAAGCCATGCACACAGCGTCAAGAAAAAAATGCAAAGTTCTGTCTTCCGCGACGGCTCAGCGGCACTTGTGTCGTTTCCGTCATCATGTGGACTACGTGATCGGAGGCACTCTGGCGCCTTCTGGATATCGGCCGTGGTCGCTTTTTTTTTCTTTTTTTAATCTGAAACTTCGGTCTCGGGGAAGCGTTTGCTGCTTTCACAGCCCGTTCCTTGACTGAACGAGTAAGCAATGTGTCACAAGCAACAAATACACTAGTGACATTGACTGGTTGTTCAAGAACATGTACCAACTGGCCCAGATCGTCACTCCTCTGCAACGTAGTATTCGCGCATGCGCACAGAGCGCTTTCCAGTTGCAGCATCGTCTGCTCGGCTGTTCCGCGGACGGAACACAACCCCCGCTGCTCGTCTGCTCGCGCCGTGGTCGACGTTCCCGTGATACTATACAAAAAAAAAAAAGGAAAGTTGTACCTCATGATGCTATACTTCAGCACGTGAAACGCATTCATCGGCTGCTCCGGGCGTCACCCACTGTCACAGGTGCGCACAGAGAAGCTGTAGCCGGGTGATATTTTTAATCGGCGCTTCTGCTCCGTGCCAGCACCCCCACGTCCAGAATGGGTCGCGGCGTCTCGAACAGAAAATTCACTACCACGAGACGAAAAAAACGCGGGGCTGAGGAAGTGGGAGACAGAGAGAGGTGCGCGCAACGTTGCACATTTCGATCATAAAGCAACGGACGTCCCAGAGCCGCTCTCACGCGGCAAGCCGAGGCGCGCCGCGCCAGGAAGGTTTCAAAAATAGGACTGGGACGCCCGGTTTCATTATTTTTCTGGTTTTGTTTTTCCTTCCGAAGAAGCTCATCGCCTGTGACGCAATCGGACGTCACCGCAAAGCCGGGCGCGCGTCGCTCGAATGGGCCCTTCGGCACAGAGAAGAAGTGGTCCGCGAAAAGTTCTTCAGGATCTCCCCGCCGTCACCTCCTCTCTGCCGAACCCTTCGGCAATGAGGGAAACGGGGCAAAGTAAACAAAAACAAAGGTGGCGCGAAGTCGTCGTGTCGAAACCGTGGCAGCTGCGAACCGGTGCCGGGACGTAGAAGAAGGCATATGCTTTTATAGGAAGTCGCGAGGCTTGGGTGTGTATGTGTATACCTGAGAGGAAACTGTCGCTCGCACTTTGCACCGCTTTCTTTTGCGTGTGTTTGTGCCTCCGTAAATTTTTCTCTTCTTTTACTATTCGGGAGGCATGCACTAACTCAGCACAGCTGTCACAGGTAAAACCCACAGAGACTTCGAGCTACAGCGCGGTCGCTAAAGCTGCCAACGTTTTTTGCGGCGGCCTCCTTGGCGGCAGAAAAGAAAAAAAAATATTTTTGTTTCCTTGGTTCGAAAACGAGGCGACGCTATACTATACTGCAGGGGCGTGTCCCGTTGCACGCTAGTATATGTTTGTATACGTGCTATATCAAATACATTGCTGGCTTTCTTTCTTTTAAAGTGTGCCAGCGTCTGACGACGCCTTCTTGCAAAACAACGCGTTCACCGAAGCCAACTGGGCCATACGCGGCGAACGTAGAAACGTCAGCCACACGTCAGCGACGCGGTAAACCTCAACCGAGTCGATTCGCGCGTGTGGCGTCGCCTACGTGGACGCAGATGGCGAACGCGCAGTGTCTGGCTGTGGAAGCCAGTTCTCCAGCAACGAACTCCTTTGCAACGTAGGAAGCTAACGAGGAAACCCGTATACACAGTCGAACCTCGTTATAACGAAATTTATAACGAAATAATGGATATAACGAAGGAATGGCGATTCCCCTTGGAGGATCGGTCAACACGGGCTATAACGAAGTTACGGCTATAACGAAGTAATCACAGGGCCCCTTCAACTTCGTTATATATATATATATATATATATATATATATATATATATATATATATATATATATATATATATATATATATATATATATATATATATATATGTGTGTGTGTGTGTGTGTGTGTGTGTGTGTGTGTGTGTGTGTGTGTGTGTGTGTGTGTGTGTGTGTGTGTGTGTGTGTGTGTGTGTGTGTGTGTGTGTGTGTGTGTGTGTAGGGCTATATACACACTAACGTGATGAAGACAAGGCAAAGGCGCAGCGAACTGACCTGACCGTCAGTGCGTCAGTCGCCGTCACGCATCGAAGCAGAGTGGCGTAGATAATGCGTAGATTAGAGAAAAGGTGCGAATCAATGATATCCTAGCTGAAATCAAGTGAAGGAATTTGACTCAAACAGGGCATTTAACGCGGATAACTGACAATTGGTGGTCCGTCTGAGTGGAGGAGGCAGTCGCATGCACGTAGCAAGAGGAGCCAGAGAGCTGGGGAGATTAAGATAATGAAATCTAAAGGGATAACGTGGCTGCGGCTGGTGGATGACAAGGCTAATCGATGATCAATACGAGAGGCTTTTATCCAGCTGAGGATTTGTCTCCACCGGTGGCACGCGCGGCACTTAGAGGTGGCTCGCCGATTTCCCGGCAGGAAATTTCGGTTCATGCAGGAATGCGACTATACCTAAGAGTGTAAGCTCGTTAAATTTACCCGCGAACGGGCATTGTGCAAACGTCTGCGCCTGATTTGAGTGAAATATGCTTTTCATGCGTTCTCGTGTTGCCTGGCTTCTTGGTTCGCAAAAAAGGCGCCACTTTTTTTAGGGGCGTGGGGTCTACTTGAAAGGGTCGCATTAGATTAACTAAGAAAAACTGGTGTTCTGCACTGAGGCGGGATGAAGGGTACCATTGCAGGAAAGTTTAAGCAAAAAAAAAAAAACGAGGAGATCGCACTAAACCTATTGAATACAGCTGCGTATGTTACACGTCCAGAATATATCTTGATGAGACCTATACAAGACATTTCTATCAGGCGTCAATTAAGAGCAGCTAAGCAGAGCTCTACAAGCAGTTTTGCGACGATACGTCTACTGCACACCTTCTCAATCATTTTGAAGACGGATTAGGGCGCATAGTAGCCATCTCATTATTATTATTATCATTATTAGCATAACGCAACGTCTCTTTTGCGTTAGAAGACATCTTGAAGAATGTTTTGTATGCGTTTTGAACGTGTCTATAGTACGCGTGGTAATAAGACCAAACAAGATTTCTTGTGTATTTACTAGATCTTCAGTTACTACCATACCCGCCGCGGTGGCTCAGTGGTTACGGCGCTCGACTACTGATCCGGAGTTCCCGGGTTCGAACCCGACCGCGGCGGCTGCGTTTCGATGGAGGCGAAACGCTAAGGCGCCCGTGTGCTGTGCGATGTCATTGCACGTTAAAGATCCCCAGGTGGTCGAAATTAATCCGGAGCCCTCCACTACGGCACTTCTTTCTTCCTTTCTTCTTTCACTCCCTCCCTTATCCCTTCCCATACGGCGCGGTTCAGGTGTCCAACGATATATGAGACAGATACTGTGCCATTTCCTTTCCCCAAAAACCAATTATTAATTATTATTACTACCTTAGGTCTTAATTAGCAATGCGTCACAAAGACCACCACAGAGTCACCCATGGATACGAAACGTCAAACAACAGAAGCCCCGCACTCACGTACCTCACTCTACGAGAAAACCTTCGCTCATCCTTATATGTGTACCCCACTACAATGGTCTTCTCATATGTCCATGCCTGGCAAGAACTGCCTATAGCAACAAAGTTATCTCGGGTATTTTTGTGGCTGTTAACATAAATCACGTGCGCTGGAATTAGTCAGGTTTCATTGTGATGTTCTGTTATTTGAAAGCCCAGATTCCTGTCGGAACACGAAAATAGAAACTCAAAAGTAAAGGCTGCCTTTGTATGGGATACAGCACATGCGTCGCACACAAAAGATCTATGCCAGAAACATTGTGTGAGCGTCAGTCAGGAAAGGATATCTTATACTCGACTAAAAAACCTGTCTTGTACACATCTTGTGTGGCTCTATATAATTTGGACCACTTTAGATTTTTGGAGACATCTATGACGCGTGTTGTGCTCAGTGGGAAATGTGCAGGCCAGCGGGACTACAGTCCTGACGGATTAGCCGACAGACGAATACATGTCACACTGGTGCTTAACAGCACGAAATGGCCTACCCATAAGACCGACTAAATAGCCTGTGTGTTTAGTTTGTTACTACCGAGTATCCGCCGCCGCGGTGGCTCAGTGATTACGGTGCTCGGCTGCTGACCCGAAAGATGAGAGTTCGATCCCGGTCACGGCGGTCGCATTTCGATGGAGGCTTAATGCTAGAGGCCCAAGCGCGGTGCGATGTCAGTGCACGGACAACACAGACCACCACCGCGGGCAGACATATCTTCCATCAATCACAGCGAACTAATCCGACCCGCCGACTAAAGCCACGCGTCGCCGGAAGCCGATAAGTGTGCGTCCACGCGCACCGCGGCAATTTAGAAAATAAACTAGGCAAGTAAACAAAACAGGCGGGCCTGGACAGCCAAGAACGCATGCACTAACCGTTGCTCCAGTTCCCATTCCGGATCCTTCAAACACTGTCTCTCTCTCTCTCTCTCTAGCTTATATTTTGCCTCCACTTTTTTATTTCCTCTCGTCTTCCCTCTCTCACTTCGGCCCTGTCAAAACGCGCATGCATCTATATTTCACCTGCGCCGCGCAGGCTGGAAAGCAACAGGCAGGCGCGACAGCTATATTGGAAAAGCCCAGTCGCCCCTGACACTTCTTTCGTCGCTCCTTCTTTGCTTCCCACGCAGGCGAAAGCCCGGCTGCCGGGAGCTGCTGGCTTTCAAGGTGGTTCTTCGCAGACGGCCGCTGCTGCGTCTCTTGGCTCTTTTTTCGCCGTCTTTTTTTGCTCTTTTCCGGTAACCGTCGTTCGACGACGGCCGTCCAGACTCCCATTGATGAGCGCTCCGCACCCCCTTTCTCCTAACGAGAGAGAGAGGAGAGAGAAAGGGTAGGATACCAAGGCCTTTTGTTCCCTCCCAGACCGACTGTTTCAGCTGCAGCTGTATAGAAACTCGAAGGAAACTTGAAGAGGAGGGAGGGGTCCATACACTTGCACGCACAGGCACCAGCTCTCCGTATTTTTTTCGTCCTCCACCCTCACCCCCTCTCTAAATGCGGTGCACATGCAAGTCGCGCGTTGTTCCCTTCCCTCTTTTTATTTTCTCCCTTTGTTTCGTCCTTGTTACGTCTTCCTTTCGTTAACTAAGCCGCCGCGTTGGCTCGGTGGTTATGGCGCTCGGCTGCTGACCCGAAAGACGCGGGTTCGGTCCCGGCCGCAGCGGTCGAATTTCGATGGAGGCGAAATTCTAGAGGCCCTTGTACTGTGCGATGTCAGTGCGCGTTAAAGAACCCCAGGTGGTCGAAATTGTCCGGAACCCTCCACTGCGGCGTCCCTCATCGTATGAATCGCTTTGGGACGATAAACCCCCATAAACCAAACCAAACCAAACTTTCGTTAACTGAAGCTTCGTCCACGTGCGAAGCGAACTTCCCCCGGCCCTCGCATCTCGACGCCCCTCTCCCACTTCTCTCCAGCTTCTAAAGAGCGCATTAAAAAAAATTCTTGCTGGACAAAATTTGTGAAGCGGCGTGCTTTAGCGTACAGGGCACACCGCATCTTTATTAAAGCCCCTTTAAGAAAGTTCCGTTTTCAGTAAAAGTGGTGTTTTTATGATCAGAACGCAGTACACTGCCTTATCGATACAGGCCAACTCTTCCACATGCCCTCAATTTAGAGCGCATACATTGAACCAGGATGCAAGGTAGGAAAATTAGCAGTCTATCGTCATTTTTCGAAAAGAAAAACGCCGCAAAACAGCTTCGCTCTGCCTTTCTTTGTTTCTTTCATTTTTTTGCGGCTTTAGATTCGCAGTTTGCAGGGCGTTTAAGAGCGCAATTCGCCCTCTGCCCGGTTTAGACCGTCGGTCTATTAGAAGTTAGCCCAGCCCCGCAACTCTTCATAGCTTCTGCGACGCGGTATCTAATTCCTCGCCAAACGCTCAAGATATCACTTTTTTTTCGCGGAAAGTGTACGTAAGATAAAGAATGAGTAAGGAGCCCCTGGCGACGTAAGAAGTAGTTGGAAAGGGTGGTGGGGGCTGGGCGGACACTGATCGAGTGTTGCTCACTGGACTGCAGGTGGATTGCAGGCAGATAAGAACGACTAGATACAAGCCCCCCCCCCCCCCCCCCCCCCCTCCTCCCTCCCCCCGAAATAAAAGAAATTTACAACACAGCACTCGCGACCGCCTGCACGCAAACACCACTCATGAAACGTATACCCTTCTCTTATCGCACACCACTTACCTGGCCTCAGCTCGGAAACTTCTTTTTCGGAGGGTTATTTTTATCTATTTCCATATATTTTCTTACGTCAGACTACCGCGTTCGAATTCTGTCCGTTGCATTCGTGCATAACCCGACTACACCTAACTAAATACCTCTACGCGCAAGCAAAGATCCCTGCAATTCGTGCTCGCGTGCAGGCGCGTGTATCTGATTTGTTTATTTTCGCGCGTTCTCCGCGTCCCGACTGCGTTACTTATGCGTTCCCCGTGCGCGCGCGGGCGTTGCCCGATACGATAGCTGTACAACGCGCCGCGGTGTTCCTCGGCAATCGTAAGCGCTCTGGGCTGCACGCGGAGTCGAGAATACAAAGACGCGGGCAGCTCATGATCGCGCGCACGTATTCGCGTTTTCGATATCGCCTGGCTTTTCTATCAAGTATTCTGCGCAGCTCTCTTCCAAGATATCTGGCGCTTGGCGGCCAACCCCAGACGCCTCTAGCTCGTTCATTCTTATAAGACGAGCAAGTTTGTCTTTGGCGCCAGTACAGCAGAGTCGACAAAGCAAGTTGTTGGGCGCGTTGGTGATGATCTTCCATATAGTTACAGCGCGAAAGACAGGACAAGAGAGGACGACAGAACGCAGCGCTGTGTTCTGCCGTCCTTGTCCTGACTTTCGCGCTGTAACTATACTCCGTTTCATACATCAGGTGCAACGCTGTGAAAGGTACGGAAGTAGTCCGTACGGGAAAGATAAAGGGAGGCGTGTTACTCCGCGCTTGTTCTGTAGCCGAGTGGCCTAAGGCACTAGAAAGCGACGGTTTGTCTTCAGCAGTAAGAGTGCATTTAATCAAGCTGATGACAAATGTGTCATGTAGTAAGCCTGCAGGCATAGGAGCCTTTACTATGTTTCGCTCGCCACAAGGAGCGCACTACTTTTTGGTCGCGGATGCAGGCAGCGCAAACAAGAGCGCCAGCTTTGACAGCGTTGCACCTGATGTATGAAACGGAACAGCAGAGTCATCGTTTTCACTACACGTTTTTTAAAATTTATTTCAAACATGCCTGAAATCTGTGCACACACAGTGTCCAATTGACTCTTGAAAGTATCGCTCTTAAAATGATTGAAGGAATAGACGCGAGTGATTTTTGAAATTGTGACTGCACATAAACATTTCTTATTGAAGGAAACACAATGAAGGCTCGATGCTATACCAGGAGAAAACTATACTGAGAGAAAAAGGACAGTTATTAAGATAGCCCATCTCACATAAGATTTCGGGAGAAATCGTCCACTGCGTGCTAATCAAGCGTCCCGCTGAACTACATACTGGTTCGATTTCCTCGCTGTTATAATTTATTTCCGTAAATACGACATGAGTTTTTTTTTTCACGCATTATCGCATAAATTTTTGTTATGCCTCTTCAGACACTGTGCAGTTAGCTGCTGCGCTGCTGCGGCCAGTATAGGCATGCAAATATTGCGAGTTGCCACGGCTGTAGTGCTGTACATATATATACTCGACATGACATATAGGTAAATGCGCGTCCCGTCACTGCAGTCGGAGTTATCCAAGCTGCTGGCCGACCTCCTGGCGCTGAACCCGGACGCGGCGGACTGTCCCGCGCCCCGGGTGCCGGTGTCCCGCTCCCGGTGCCGGGCCCACCCGTGCGTCAGCGACGACGACTGCCGCTGGAACAGCCACCGGTGCTGCTTCAACGGATGCGTGTTTACCTGCCTGCCCAAGCTGGCGCCGCCTCCGGGTATGTGTAGTATACACTAACCAAACAGCTCGTGCGACCCCCTCCCGCGGATGCGATGGCGTGCATCATTCAAGCGTTCGTGCGAACATGGTGCGGCAGTCCGCCGACCAATGTGCGGGCTGATCCCAGCCAATGATTACCACACATGTCCAGACAAAGTTCTCTCGAAACGTTGGCTGCAGACCCACTGAGGAGGCTTCCATATACCGCCCTTTACTCACGTCCGTGCCGTAATATGTCTGCGTGTGCTCAGTATAGCTGCATGCATGCGGGAGAATTTAACCACCACCACAGGTCAAAGCCGGTGGCGATGCGGTGCCGGGATATAGCGACTTGCTCCTGCCTGCCGCATGTACAGTACGGTCCTCTGTTAAAGGAAACACGCGATCGCGTGGCCTCAAAGCTTCGCGACAGGTATTCTTTCCACGTATATATATATATATATATATATATATATATATATATATATATATATATATATATATATATATATATATATATATATATATATATATATATATATGCGCGCGTATGGTGCCGCCCATTCCCGCTGGCTTTCGGAGACAGCGCTTCGCGAAGCGCAACAGTGGACCGCGTACTGTATGTGTATATATATATATATATATATATATATATATATATATTACACACACACAACTCGGGGGAGGGGGACTGTGTCGAGTACCACGATATGCCAAATGTGCAATGTGCGAGGGTCCACAGCCGCTTGCATGTGGAGTCGGTTCGCGTCATTGCGCAGGCCCTTCAAGACTGTGGTGGGACTCGAGTAAAGACTCGTGCCTCGATGAGCGCGCACAATGTCCTCGACTCCTTAGGCCTTGGGGTACAGTTAGCGTTGCGCAGGGCGAAGGCATATATTGCCGACTTTTCTCAGGGACGTAGGAAAAAAAAATGGCTGTGGTTTAGCTCTGGTCAAACCTGGAGTGACGCGATAGCTACAGCTGCCCGAGTGGAACTCGCTCAGTCCAGTTGCAAAGTCAGCCTTTCGTCGCTCCGTTTCGCTGGGCGTTCCTTCTTGCGCTGGGCCTTCCAGCGCACTGTGTGTCTCGTCCTCCTTCTCGTCGTCTGCCAGCGCTTCAGTGTTCAGAATGTCAAACCAACTCGCCCAGCAACACACCCTGCCCAAGTTCCTTCTTCGTCTTCGTCCCTGGACGTGGACCCACTCCCCCCTCCCCCCGCCGGAAGCTGCTCCGCACCACGTGACCAGCCACGGCGCCGCCACGGAGCTCAAGGGGTGCCACGCCGAAGGCTCGAAGTGCTAGCGTAGTGTAGCTCTCGCTACAATAACCCAGCCCTCGCGGTGCGTGTGTTGTCGTCCTGCACCTGGAGCACGATAAGAGGCGCATATAGCCAGGCTGCTGGCATCTCCAGTTTAGCCTCACATGACAGACCCTGCAGCCAACCAGACCACGTACGCTCCACCAGCGCAGGATAAATACGCGCCGAGTCGGGCTCCGAAGCCAAATACGTATCTGCCGGCTTCGCTGCCTGTTGCGAACTGCATAATTTGCTAATAACGTGCCTGTTCATCTGCCACAGTAGAGGTGAACACCTCTCGGTGTTTACGAGGGTTGCACCATGTATAAGTGCCACAACTTGCCACCGGATTCCAGCACTGTCCTGGCAATGGCAGACAGGCCCCGAATACAATGACCGACGCGAGCTGGCTTAATCGCTGCGGCTGTGGCCGAATGTGCCTGTTCCTTTGAGGCGCCAGTGCCCTTCCGTCATGCCTCGAGTGCGAGTGCATTACAGTTAAGTCCAACTGAATCAGCCTCGTGTTCGAATCCAATGGACTACAGCATGGGTTACACCCTCCCGGACCCGTCCAGGAATGGGAAGCTATAGAGGAAGGCGTCGTCTCGCGTTGTTTGGACAGTGCCAAGGAGGCCGCGATACATGGCCACTATTTTGGGAGTTGCGGGGGACTTCTGGAAAGGGTGGCTCCTGGGTCACGCCCCGCCGCCGCTCGCTCCGTGTCATCGGCGCCCGAAAGACGACGGCTGGTCCGCGGTTCGCCTCCCTCGCCACGTCTTGTCGCAACACCACCGCACATGTGCCGGCGCGGTCACGGACCGCGCGTTGTCGCGTCGCAGCCCCCTTCCCCGGTGGCACGGCCTTAACTTTTCTGCAGTCTGGTGTCACGATCAGTGCAGTAGACTGCGTCGACGCGCACAATTAGCCACACCGTGCGCGCCCATCTGTTCGTCCTGCGGCCACTGGAGAGGAGGACATCCACTGTACCTTTTATCTTTCTTTCTCATCTGTATAATGAAGATAAAGAAGGGGATTGGGGGGCGTGTCCCTTGGGGGTCCGCGCACCCATCCCAGGGAGCGGCTGTGGCGGCTCGGTTGGTTCATTTATTTTCCGCCAGGCATGTGGATGGCTTCTGCGCGGCTGAAGACTGTTATCAGCGACTTGACGATACACACGGGGTCCCGGAACCCGTTACAAGGCAAACAGCGATGCTGCGCCCAGTGGGTATTGCGAGTGTAGAAAAGGAAGGGGGAAAAGAAAAGAAATGCGAGACATGCAGTGCCCGAATTCTCTGAAAAAAGACGCCCAGCTGTGGAGCTATAGCGGTTAGCGTCGCATCCGGCCGACGCACGTGACTGGCCTGCGTTGCTGTCCTGCGTGGTATAGGTTTGCGTTGCTCTGGACTGCTATACAGCAACCGCGAGAAGTGTGCAAGGCCAAAACGGTGCTCTTGGCGGTCGTCGTATACCGAGTTAAAAGTAACAGTAAATGGACAAATTAGAGTTAACCAATTCTCTACTGGGTGTTTCAGGAAACCCGCCACTAATTTTTAAAGTTAGACTTTTCTAGGTGTAACAGATATGGCTTCTCTGACCTAGTAATATCAGTGTTAAGTCGTGTTAAATAGTAAGCTGGTTAAATTTTGAACTATTACAATCAGGCGTAACCCGCCGCGGTGGCTCAGTGGTTAGGGCGCTCGACTACTGATCCGGAGTTCCCGGGTTCGAACCCGACCGCGGCGGCTGCGTTTTTATGGAGGAAAAACGCTAAGGCGCCCGTGTGCTGTGCGATGTCAGCGCACGTTAAAGATCCCCAGGCGGTCGAAATTATTCCGGAGCCCTCCACTACGGCACCTCTTCTGTTCTTCTTTCACTCCCTCCTTTATCCCTTCCCTTACGGCGCGGTTCAGGTGTCCAACAATATACGAGACAGATACTGCGCCATTTCCTTTCCCCCCCCCCAAAAAAACAATTATATACAATCAGGCGTCTGGTTAGGATTAAGAGATTCGCGGCTGGCCGTTAGTAACAGCCATATCAGTTTTAAAATTTCGAGATCCCAGTTACCTTCAGCGCTTTGACTCAACAAATTTTATAGCGCTCCGTTCCGAACATCGCGCAGCACGTGTCACGTGACCTCTGCCTAGCGCTGCAGTGCAGGTGTGGTGCAGGCGGGAGTGTGAAGGTCATGTGGCACGCGCGCGTCGGACTGATGCGACCGGTAGGCGCTGAAGCGCGCGCGATTTTCGAAAGGGGCACTAGGGTGATCGCATTTTCGTAATTCTTAAAAAATGATAGGGCAATTAGAAGCCGCCGAGTGGGACTCTTCAATTACAACCAGGCGCCCAAACTGCAAGTTAAAAGCTAACTAGAAGAAATTCGTTAACCGCTTTCTGACCTCCACCAACGTTGTTCTGTGCCGAAAAAACCATCTTAGGACCTCGAAAATCATTAAAAAAATTATAGCGACAGGCTTCGTTGAAACACTAGATTGTTCACACCCTTACAAAAATTTCCTTATAGTCTACAGACTGTCCATACATTTTTTGCATATAAGGTCTATAATCTCTCTATACACAATCACAGAGAACAGTCTATAGGCAATACAAATCCTATAAACAGTCCATAGACAATCTATAGATTTATGGCCATATATTTTAGTAGACTTCTGTCTATAGACAGTGTATAGAATGTGAATAAACAAGAGAAAATATCTACAGGAAAGCAATTGAGTCTATAAAAGGTCTATAGACCACTTTTATAAGGGTATTAGCCAGCACTGGGATCCAGCGAGTCAAGCGACGACTGCGAGGGCGAATTTTCTACCCAGAACAAATATTTTTCTCGCTACACGAAAATGGGCGCAGAACTCATTCCAGCAATGTGCATCGTGGCGATTATCGCGCCACCCTTTATGCAATAAAGAACCGTGTCCCGCTTGCTTTTTCTCTTCGTTTCAGTGATCGACTGGGCGAAACAGGTTCGCCCCAGCAACGCCACCAAAGCGCCGAAGCAATTCACAGGTACGGGCCCGCTGCTTTCCTTGCTTAGCGTGCATGCGTGTGTGCACCAAAAAAATAAAAACAACCGGATAAAAAATAACGGGAAAGGAGAGGACGTAATCTCCATGTATAATTAAAACACCCGTGCACAGACCTTTAGTGGCTCCCTCCCTGAAGACATTCCTCAAGGTGTGCGACCCTCCGGCACAGCCACATGTAGAGTTAATGCACCGACTGGGCACGGCGGGCCGCATTCCAGAGGCAGCAGCCAAGTTGGTCGTTGCTACGTACACCATGAATGCCCGTAGCACGACCAGTGAAGCACACACGGCTCTCGGAATTAGGCGAAGGGGATAACCCGACAGGTCGGAGGTTGCTGCTTCAATTAGGGTCCCGAGGCTTACGCACTTATTTTGACAGCAACACTTCCTGAGCCTGTCCTGAAGAGTAAGTTCAACTGGCCCTTTACCACAGACGCGCATTTTTTTTAAAGAGTACGATAACGTCCGGCGCACCTGTACCGCGGTGTGCCGGTGACCCGGCTCCGCGAATCTCGAAAGTGTTGGCACGGCAACCATATATGCAAGGCCTGACAAGCCAAACCATATAACAAACTAATAAGCTGCATGTGACGGCCCGTTTCGAATACTCCATGTTTCAGTAAAATAATAGGCGTCACCTGCTATGGACTTCTATATCCCGGACCGCGCTTCGTTATAACGAATTTTGAATCCTACAGGCATGCCACTAAACCTCGCTATAAGGAAGCAGCGGACGTAAAGAAACGCAGCCGCCCACGAAACGTGAAGCAACGTAACCGCGGTATATGGATATGACGAAAAACCGGGATAACGAAGCATTTTTTAAAGACTTCGTTATAACGGGATGTTGTGCTCTCGTGCAGGCATCGTATGCAGCACGGCTCCAGTGTACGCGCCGGCGGCGCCGCTACAGTGCCCCGAAGGCATGGTGTGCGTCACCAGGGACGTCGGCGACCCGCTCACCGGACAGCCCAGCCTCGGAGAGTGCATCGTCGACCCGCACGCCGGCACGAGTGAGGGTCGTCCCCTTTCCTTTTCCCCCTCGCCGAAGCGAAAAAGGGAATGGGGGGAGGCGCCCACGTGCTGTGCGATGTCAGTGCACGTTAAAGATCCCCAGGTGGTCGAAATTATTCCGGAGCCCTCCACTACGGCACCTCTTTATCCTTTTCTTCTGTCACTCCCTCCTCATCCCTTCCTTCACGGCGCGGTTCAGGTGTCCACCGATATGTGAGACAGATACTGCGCTATTTCCGTTCCCCAAAAACTAATTTTCGTTTTTCTTCCAACACACGGTCACCCGTAAGCAAAATTAGATAACTCCAGTCTCCTACACCTAATTTTAACAGCGGTCAAGCTAACCAACCTGCTCAAGTTCTTTCACAGCGATAGCCCTAACTGGCGAGGAAACCCAGCGGACGCGCGAGTTCGTGTTAACACATCCGGGACTTGGGAAAGATAATTGGTCATGAGGAAAGGCGCAGTATGAGGGGATGGATAAAGGAACCAGTAAGAAAAACGTAGAGGCCAAGTCCTCTTAAGGCAGGCTCGAAATATTTTTGACTGCCTGGGTTTCTTCAGCAATACAGTGACATTGCAGAGCACATGCATGGGTGTCTTTTGCAAGTAGCCTCCATAGACATGCGGCCGCGGGCAGAAAACAAAAGGCCCGAATCTCATCCCGCGTCCCATGTGCTCCGCACCTGAACACCATAGAAGACGCTGACGGACAGTAGCTTGCTGGGGCTAGCTTGCTTGGGCGGCACATATGTAACGCTAACACAAAACCAACTACAAACAATTGCACAGTGCTAGCCTTGGTGTTTGGAAAGGACATTTGCAGTGTCAACTATCTCAGTTTAGTGACAGTTATCATATCCTTATTAGGTATGGTGATGTGTTGTTCCAGCAGTATGATTGCCTGTAGTCTGTGTGCAACAAAGAATATGGCAGAATGTGCAGAGCCCCGCCTGTTGCCACTATTTAGTTGCAGGATGCAGCAAGGAACCAGAATTTTTTTTTTGTTTTGTGCTAAGTTTAGTTTCCAAGTAACCGTCAAAGCAACAAAGATCAATGACAACTTTTTCATTTGAAGGTGAAAATGTGACTCGAAATGATAGAAGGGGGCAAGTGGGGTCTCTACTTTTGTTCCAGGTGCACGTGTGTGCAGATAATGACTGCAGGGCAATGTAGGGTACCAAGCTAGGATTACACTGGCAATAAAAGAAAATTCTCCAGGTGTTACATCTAGGGATGCGGAAAAGGATGCCTATTACTGTACAACCAGGCGGAACTTGAGAGAATAACTGCCTTCCTTGAATATGCCACTCAAAAATTCGCTGTCCTCAAGGCGCCTCAGTGTACTGCGTAGCAGCAGTCATTTTGAAAAGCAGTTCATTGTGTAAACTCTTCTAATTAGCACATGCTTCATCCTGAGCCTGCCTATATGCCCAACTGAGTGCACTGTATCTCTCATCTGTGAGACCAGACTGCAACACACAGAATACAGTGCTATGTCACATTACACCGTAGCTGGCTGCAGCCTACCTGGCCATCAAACAATGCAAAGAATGCACCTTGCCCCGACATTTCTCAAATGCCAAGCTCTCTTGTGGCAGGTTTCACAATTTAAACTGTGCAATGAGGAAAGTGAGTGGTGAATAATCTCATAAAATCTCTTTCGGAGCACACATTTGTTACAAATAGGCAAAGCTAGTGCATTTACATGCTTATTTCAGTGATACAAACCCATGCCATAAGTGTGTAAATTAAGAAAACTAGCGTATTTCAGTTCAGCTGCACTATATTTTCATGCCAATTATCCCTGGAGTTACCTGCCTGACATGTCTTATATGTCTGCTCAGCCACCTAGTACAGATGGAAAAATCAAATTAACAAAACAACCAGAGATTTTTGAAGACGACCGCATGTAATAATGCACAAGTTGAAGATCCAGCTCCTCGTGAAAAAAAAGGGGGGAAAACAAAATCTGACAACCGCCCATAATAAACAGCACACACTACATAATCTTGATGTCAAGACACTGCGGTCTGGCTTGAAAGCCACTAATTTAGGAGATGCCGTTGCACTGCGACTTGTGCTAAATTAAGCAAAAAAGAAACAAACCCAAACATGTTTTGTCCAAGCCTTCAGTATGTACACATACTCTGCAACATTAATTCCCACACTACGCCTCTGGATGGAAAGGAGAGCTAAGTGCTCGCTAATTATTTTTTTGCATACAACAAAATTCCTTTGAAGCCATTTTTATTAATCACAGCTCTGTCCAATGAGCAGGAAATTGAGTAAATCTTCTATATAACAATGCAATTCCATTATGAAGTTAAATAGCACTTTGCTCAAAGGTTTCAATGAACTCCAGCAAAACAGCAAGTTTAACTTACACACAGCACAACTACACCCTGCCTAACAACTTAGTGATACTGAAGTGGAGGCTACGGCTGCTGCTAGCCAATCAAACGCAATTTTCCCTGCACACTGTATAGGCATGCAGTGTAGGTGCTATGTTTCTTGATGAGTGTCATAAAGCATAAAAACCAATCAGCTTGGTTAACTCAAGCTAGTAAGACTACTCCAATTGAGTAAATAGCTGAACAGTGAAAAGTGCAGTGTGCAGGAGTGCTCCTAATATCTTGAAGAAGTACACAGAGCTAGACGGGTTGGTGATAATTTATCACAAACGGCTACTAAATGTACTACTTTTTTCATGCGCAGTCTTGAATGCCTTAGTGGACCTCATAGCTTCCATCCTAGTCCAACAACATATTGCTTTGTACAACATGTTCCTAGTGTAGCTTCTACAGTTGCTTCAACAATTTATGGTTCCATGTGGTGCGCACACAGAAGACTGACTTCTTTGCATAGTTGGTACATAGTTTCACAGGAAAGAATGGCACAACAAAAACAAGACGTTTCTTCTTCCAACACCCTGTTTTCGTCATTCCAGTCCTTCCTGTGATAGAGGTCAGACACATCGTGACAGTAAACACACACTGACAGAGCCTCTTCACCTATTTCTGTCCTTTGCAGCGCTGCCCTCTGGTGATAGCAGCCAGTCACAACTGGAGAGCTTGGGCAGTGAAACAGGTAACCTTTTCAGTCTTGCCCGTCAAGCGTCCCTGATAAAAAGTCAGCAGACACCCACTTCCAAAATATTATCAAACAGCTGCCAAGCGGGGTCACCCACAGAAATAAACATGAGCTTAAAACATCTTGACAATGACATGCGATAACAAAGAGGATCTTGTAGTGTGTTGATTTCTCTCCGAGTTTTCTGAGGTCACTGTTTACCCATGCCCCAATAAAGGTCATTGAAAGTAACAAAACCAAAGTTGCACTAGGACCATCACATTTTGTCACTAAAAATTACAATTAGCTAATTAAGAAGTAGATGTTCTGTCTAAATATTACAGTGCTTTACAGGTATTTATTGCAGCTGTCAGCAAAGTAATGAGGAAATATGTCAAGTTAGTTCAGCCGTCATTGTTGGCTTTGATAATATGCCGTTACAAGTCTTTAATCAATTTGACGCTGAAATATTTTGAACATCTCCATAGTCCAGGCCATGCTAAATAACAAAACAATTAGATGTGCTGAACAAGGTATACAACAGTTTAGACGAGTTTAGAGCAGTTTAGGGGACGGTTTAGGAAATGCATAATGAAATGCATAGGAACTGCATATGAAATGCATAGTGAAATTAAAAGCGCAGCAAAGGTGATTCCTCATAGGAAGCTTGCTCAATGTACAAAGAGGTTCGAGCCCATGTGTGAAGAGTAATCACTAACCGAGTATTAGTTAAATTTCCAAAACATTGCAACACATCAAACAGCATCAAATACAATAATGAATGTATTATCCTTACTATTCTCCCAGTGCTTTGAGCTGGTTTTATTTTTTGTCAATTTCTCTTTCATTTTATGTAATTCATGGGGATGTTCAATTTTGTCAATTTTTCTTTTATCTTTCAACGAAATTTTATATCTTTAAATGTCCACATTTAACTTATTAACTCTTGAAAACGTATAGTTGTCCACCACTGCAAGTTACATCTCAATTTATTTTATTTTACATTTCAATTTATTTCAATTCAGTTCAAAGCACAGAGTAAAATAATTTCAGATGTCTTCAGTACTGCATATTTTCTACCCCTGCTGCATTTTTTTTTTGTGCAGTATTCCTACCTGGTGGCTGCATTTTGACCAAGGAGCAGTACAAGAGTATGGAGGAGTTCAAGCAAAAACCATACATTACTGGATGGTAAGGCACTATTACTGATGTTGCACATTAATCCATATATCATTTTAAACACATTTACTGTTCAGAGTCCACAAATTTATTGTAAAACAAGCATACTATGAGTAGAGTATGACTTCCCACATTACCAGTCCATTCACACTAATCAAATCTCACTCATTTCAAATTTAATGTATTCTTTCCCAAGAGAGCTGTAGCTGTGCATGTGTATTTGTCATGTTGACAAACTTATCACGAGCAAATGCGAGATTCTTTTCACAACTCCAAAGAATACACTCATAACAAAAGACTCACTGGCCATGCCTAAACAGGTGACCGTGCCTGAAAATACTGCACTTGTCTCTTTGTTGTGCCGGTGAACAAAAGACATACTGAGTAGCTTGCAGGAAAGACTGCGTCAAAACAGCGTGAAGAATGTAGTACCATCTGAGGCAAAAGTTTGTGAACACCTAGAGGCATGCAAAATTTAACTTTGTCTTGGCCAACACGTAAAAGGTGCAGTCCGCACACAAGAGGGCAATTCATTAGCCCCTCATCTGCATGCTATACATATAGGTAGCAACAAAATTTAGTCACAGTATATGTGTTTTGTCAGGTTTTGCAGCTACCTGCACATGCAAGTCAAGTGTGGGGACGAGGCAGTACTAAGAATGCTCAACTTATTAATTAGTACATGCAACGTGCAGCTAGTTCTGCTTCAAATGCTAACATCCTGCTTCTATGCTCATTCCTAGCACTTGTAAACAAGGCTCTGTCGAGTGCAAGATCTCAACAGAGAAAAGCTTTGATCGCAGTGAGTATTACCCCGGCCATATTGCACACTTCTCTTTTATAAGAATACCGTATGTACTCGCGTAATTTGAGCACTTTTTTTCTTTTTGAGGCTTCAAAAAGAGGTGAGCAAATTACGGAAAGTTTTCTGAACACTTCCTAAAAAAAAAAGCTACAAAGGTCATAACGCACAATATATACTGTATATTGCCACTTATACGTAGACCCCCAATCTCACACCCCTTGCTGTCCCCCCCCAAAGTTGACCTCAAATATAAGATGCATACTCCGATGCATACTCCTGCCCTGCGCCGCCCCGCATTGCCCCACAATATGTAGTTTTCCCAGGGACGGCATGACGGCACGTGCGCAGCTCAAAGCAATCATAGCCCAATGATACATTCGCGAAGCCAGCAGTGGGATGCAAAGGAGCTAACAGGCGATAAAACGGTGCCTTCAAGTGCGGCTCGACTGACTAGCGGCAAATCGAAGAGCAAACGGTTCGGTAGTTTCGGATTCGGGTGCACGCGCAACCGTCCGTCTGGGATAGCGACCACCAGTGTGAGCTAGCCGTGTCCACGGTGCACAATTTGTGCCCTCGCCACTCGCACCTTTTGCAACCGCACACAGCGGCGTGGCCGCACTGATCTTTCCAAGCCTGCCTTGGTGCACCCGCGTACATGCTGGTAGTCTGGCGTAGCAGTGTGTGCAAAATACGCAGAGTGAAAGTTGTTTTTTTTTCTAAAATCCGGGTAAAAGGTTGGCGAGTGCGCAAATTACGCAGGTGAATACGGTATTTGTACTGCCTGGCTGAACTGTGCAGCGTCTTCGACTAACTGCCACACACTTCTGTATACATTATGAAGCTATAGGAAGTGCAAGCCAGAAGCGCACTCAAAACAATTTTCGCAAATGGACATTACAATGATTATGATTCAAATGATTCCTTACGCACATCGGATACATATGCACTGTCAAAATGCTGGGCTTTCTCCTTTATGGCTTAGTTCTGGAAACCCTTAGCAGTTTTGAAATATTAAAAGCCAGTTTGCCACTGCACTGTGGCTACTGGTTTCGGTGATTTGCACAACCACTAACCCCAAGGTATTAAAAGAAGCGTTCACTCCACTTGTGTTGTTTTGTAGCTCCAGGCAGTGTTAGCAAAGCAACACGTCTGGGGCAAATTGTTATAGACGTGAGAAAGCTCTCCAGTGACCGGTACAAGTTTCTAGAAAAAAATAAGGCTCTCAATTTGCACATGAGAGTGATGGCAATGTTAAGAATTGACTAGCTATTTTGGAATGTAATAATGTAATGCAGATGAAGCTAAATAGATTAGAGACTATTCTCAAGCTTTCAACAAAAGTTTTGTTTCAACAGACAGAATGTGTGCATTTATAGGTGGGTGCACAGCGGCAGGTCGGTACAGGTACAATAAACATTGTCACTGTGTTAACCTGACAGCACATTTAAGTTATTACATGACTGAAAAAAAAATCTCGCTTTACTTTCACATTAATATAGTTTAAATATCAGTATCTGCTCAGTTTAGAACATCTGTAAGGCACTTTTCCAGAGCAACTGGCATATTATGCCCACATACAAGTCGACTCCGCTGTCCGAGATTATCCTAACTCAAGCTGGGATGTCGACTCATAAGTGAATCAATAGTTGGGTACATTTTCCAAACTCCGCAATTTTTCAGATGTTGTTCTGTTTCAAAAAAAGATTAACTGCATCACCACAATCATGAGCCTCTCATCCAGGTTAACAGAACCGTAACATCTGTGTTTTTGTGACCTGTGAAATGATTTCTTTTTGGTGTCTGTATGTCAGGGGCATGTCAGGTTATCTAATATTGTGATTTTTTTGCCCCCTTTCATGCCTTCAGTATAAGCTCATCTATCTGCATTCAGGTCAACTCATATGTGGGTAGACACAACAGAATGGCTACTCCTACTTCTATACACACAGCCAGGTTTTCCCCAGCAACTGAAACAGCAACATATAAACACTGCTCAAGACCTTCATCACAATTTGCTGAATATGCTTTGCAATATAGTACAGGGTTACTCGATGTGCCCCTTATCACAATGTATGCAAATCGCATCACTAGCACTTATCTAAAACAAACTGCATATTTACAGAAAAAGATTCACAATGCACATCACTGCCGAAATGTTACCCTCACAACACCCTTTCATCTTTGCAGAGCGGCCTAAGAAGCGGTGACGTCACTGTTTTCCAAGGATGACATGTTGAAATCCTCCTGTACATAGTGTATATAGCATTCGAAGAGGAATACGGCGCTCCTCAGCTGCCAGTGATGTTGACGTGATGTCGGGTCGGAGCAATGCCAACTCGACGAGGCAACCTGAGCAATCAAGAACAACAAGACACCGATCTCGGAGTTCCAGAGAGTATATGAAAGGTTGAGCCAGAAGTGCGTCAAAGACCTGGCAAAAAAAATATGCTTGCCTTGAGTTTTACTCAAGTTTGACACAGAAAAGCAGGCTTATTTCCTGTGTCAATAACAAGTATTGTTGGTTGTGATGGCTAGAAAAAAAATGAGGTAAGATTAATTATTATGTTCCGTTTCAAAGTTGTGAGGAACATGTGGTTTGTGTGTTTCTCATGCTTACTTTCTATGGTCCAGAATATTTTCCATGGTATGATTTCAGTATAACTGCGCTTTGGCCAGGAGAATGAGCAGATTTTCAGCAGCACAGGTATGGCCATGATGAGAGGAAATTGAGCTTTTTTGAATGCTCAATTCCAATGCATACCTTTATTAAACAATAGACCGCTGTGCCTTATTCGTCAAATGTCACCCAAGCTATATAATTATGCATGAGAAATCCTGGCAGTTCAACAAAATTGTGACTATGCAGGAATTAGTCATCAAGTTCAGGCAATAATGGCTGTTTTTTCTGCTGAAAGCAATTGCAGTTAACACATCTTTGAATGGCACTGGCCAAATGTGCACCGCCAGTTCTGCGGTTCCGTTTGTCGTGCTGCAGCACTGGACTAGGTATAGAGCAATGATCGCCTTCACATCTCAATAAATGTTCTCCTAAATCACAAAAAATCCTGCCATCACCACAGTTTTCAAGCAAAAGCTGTAGATGGAAAGAACAGAAAACAAATGCAATCATGCAGCAGGCAACTTCCATACAAGAACCGAAAGTAATGGCTAAGGATAGTTCTCCAAAATGACATTAACACATACCAGCAGTTTACTAGCAATTTTACATTTACAGGAACACTGATCACCCTCTGGTTAGTCAAAGTCAAAGCCAAAAAAAAAAAAGAATAGAGAATGGGGGAACCTCCCCTCTTAAATACTGGAGCAGCCGCAAAAAGACAAGTTAGAAAGCAGCTTAGGGTGCTTTCCTAGCTTCAATATGCGGGGCTGCAACAGAAGATCATCCTGATTGCATTGATCTATTGCATAAAATGTGCCATACTTGAAACAATAAGACACACAGAGATTAAAAATTTGCAAACTCATCAAGATTTGACCTGAAGCTGTACATTTATTTCATGAGTGTTCCCAGAGCATGTTTGTGGCAATGTATGCATACAGTATAGCTGATCAACAATGTGTTTTCCCTTGCACATGTTCCCCTACACATCTTTGCTGTGGGCGGTAGAAGACAAACCTGAGTTAGTTTCCAGCAAGAGCTCTAGGCATTTTCACATATCAGAGAGTGCCACCATCAACAGAGGAAACTTGACCAAAACTTGAGAAAACAGGCTGCATGCAGCAAGTGCCCAGAGTCTTATGCACTGCCTAGGAAGAATACGACTCTTAACATCTGTGAAGGGATGGAATAACGTGCCAAAATGAGATGCAAAACAGGTGTAATCAAATACTTGTAGCTTGAGGCCAAATAATATTGGCTCACTGCTTGAATTACATGTTTTAATTTGTAATACCCATTATTGGCCAAAATTTCTGCATGATACAACTGTAGCTTTCCCCACATCTTTATACTGAAGCAATAAACCTCCAAGACACTGCCTAACAAAGGCTGCAAACTAAAATAAGTACATTCATACTGCAGAATATGCAAATGGCCTGGTTGATCAAGTCATCTACAAAATGAAGTTAGGTTGTTCTGAATTAAGTTTAGCCACCAGAGTACAGCTGTGAGCTTTCCGTGCATTTGGTGCTCTTCACAAATCCTTGTGTACTACACTACTGTACACTTGAACAAGGGCGGGGGGGGGGGGAGGGGGAATCTTTAGTCCACTGAGCAATGTTCTGAGGACTCATCGTAGTCTCAGCCCAGATGGAGACAGGTTTCCCTGTCAAAACATTAGTCAGTGGATTGAGGTTTTCCCGCTTTGCTCAAATTTGCACAGCGAGAACCATCTTCACTGCTCTCTTCTACCAGTGTACTACAATGTGTGTAACTTGTAGCGCATATTGCATTGCAAAACGATTTGCTATCTCTCCTAAACCTAGAAAGGACTCAGTAGAAGCAAGCAACCTATTCCTGGTGAATGCTTAGTAGACTAAGCATCAAGTTCTGAAAACTCACTTTTACAGTGTCTTCCTGTACAGCAAATGTTGTCATTTATAAATTCAGAGCATGTACATCTGGTTGAGTTTCTGTGTCATAGAAAAACACTTGAATGAATAAAGAAGTGCGCAGAAAAACTCTTGCCTGGAATACCTTGCCCAGAATGAGCATTCCTCTAAGCTCTGTGCGTCACCCCGAGTTGAGAGGCAGGGCAGCTTTCCTGACATTCTCAAGCCCGTGAGACGGGCAGTTGCAACGCGGGCAAGAGTAGTTGGCATCAGCTGTGACTTGGCTCTGTGAAAAGAAAAAGAGGAGTAAATACAAGGCGAAGTATACATTAGAATCATTACGATACGAAGCTCATAAGGTTGTGAAAAATATCCACATCAGACAAAATTCGTATCATCATAAAATGAACAAGATCATGAGAAATGCACTCATGCAAGTCTATTTATGGCATGCGCCATCATTCGGTGCTCGCAGTGTGTGCTGCGCAACTGGTGACTGCGGCACATGCACTGGCTGGCGAGGGCAGCACTTACTGCTCTAGGGTGTGGTCGCAGCCCCTGTATTCATATCGTCCCCAGTGGCATGGGAGAATGTTTGCAACACTCGAATTTTCAAACACTGTAGCCAGGTTCACTTTAGCCAGGAAATTTTATGAATTTGTGTCACGCTAAAACTTTTATAATCCGTGATAGCATTATCGAGCTTATACTTTGTTACATCGCATACAGAGCCGCCGCGGTGGCTGAGTGGTTACGGCGCTCGGCTGCTGGCCCGAAAGACGCGGATTCGATCCCGGCCGCGGCGGTCTAATTTCGATGGAGGCGAAATTCTAGAGGCCCGTGTGCTGTGCGATGTCAGTGCACGTTAAAGATCCCCAGGTGGTCGAAATTTCCGGAGCCCTTCACTACGGCGTCTTTCATAGCCCGAGTCGCTTTGGGACGTTACACCCCCTTAAACCAAACCAAACATCGCGTACAGTGCCACACCCCAGCTAGTGTCGATGACTATCAATGAATTCGTCGTTTCACATAAGGATGCTGAATTATGGTTCGTACAAAATGCTATCATCTGAAGTTTGGCAAGCATTAGCAGGCTTAGCTGGTTGTTTTGTAGGCCTGCCTTGAGAAACAAAGAAGTGTAACTGTGACACATATTTACAGTTAACAGGAATAGAAAGGCAAGCTAACTGGTTCGTCATCACGTGGAAAGAGAACTCGACAAACAAGGCAAAACAAATGAAGTAAAAAACTCAATGCGCTGACCAGTGACTGTATCATTTGCTACAAGAACACACTTTTTATGTAATCAAAGCAAGTAAGGGAGCACAGGGAATTCCTGTCAGCTATGATATTTCAATGTCATGCACAGAAAGTCAAGCTCATTTCGACGTGACTTAACAGGACTACTGCCAATGTTGTTCTTCCAATGGTAAAATTCTAAAGCATTCAAGCTGATCCACTAGTAAGCTTATCAAATTACCTACACAGCAGCCCGCAGTCCCAAAACACAGGAGTGCAGTTACACTGGCAAAAGTGTGCAATTAGACTGTCAGAAAGTGCCAGCTTATCCACATTGTGACTGTGGTCTCTTAGCCAATCTTTGACATCTCTCCACGACCAGCGAATGTATCTTTTTCTACATGTCAACAGCCTTGTGTCCTCCTTTGCTTACATTTGTGGTTTGTTGTATGAAAGGTGTGTCCTCATTTTATTTCCCTTTCCTTGTGTCTTAAGACAGTCAAGTGGGGACTGTTCTTGTCGACAGTATGTTTATCATTTAGATGATCTACCTTGGCGGCTTGTCCGTCGTGATAGCACATTACAAAAAGTTGTACAGAGATAAGCAGATGGCTACACTGAAAATGAATTTTTGGAGAAGACTGCTATGAACACTGAACTGCACACCAATTTTTCTGAAAAATTGTGGAAACAAATCCTGAGAGGCCAACAGCACAAACAAATCTGCTTATCACTGCTTACAAGCTGAAGTGCATGAAAGCTCGCTCACTTGAGCAGCATTAATGTATGCTAGCTCCATATGAACAGTCACCATAGATTTTTCAGGGAAACAAGAATACCTTATCAAAGTGACTGTACTACCTCGATGAAAAGAAACGCGAACAACCCGGCTCCAACAAGCTCCGCTGTTCCAATTCCTTTTCACCGCGCTTTTACTTCGGTGATAGCAAAAGGACCCAGGCTCGTCCATGATACATTCTAGGACGACTCTAACGTCTTTTTCGTACCACCCGGGTAAAACCGTGATGAAAATCCAACAGCGGGCGTGTTGGCGCCGGGTTGTTCGCGTTTATTTCCATCGAGGTAGTACACAAATGGATGCATGTAAAATTTCAAATGGTTTTATGCACAAATGGAGCAGTGGAACTGACCTCGTAAAGAAAAGGGAATGGGATATAATACCATAACACCGCATATCATGCTGGCAATGTTAGCAAGAAAAAAGGGCAGGTCTGGTCATACCTAATTATTGTATTCCGGTGCAAATTATGGCTGCAGATGGACACTGAGTATAAAACTGTTCATAAGCGTACATCTACGGGCCAGCCCATTTGAAATGACAGAGAGGAACAACACGGACACAGGACAGTAAAGACAAATGAAACAGGCACTTCAAATAGAAATCAAGTATTGCTATATTAAATCTCAGATATTCATACACTGAATAAGTCACCCTGGCAGTGCGTTGATGATTACTATGGATGCACAAGTGAAAATACAAAGTACACATAAGTCCCAGATGTGATGTGGCCTTCTGCATGTCATGATGTTTTTCAGTGAGTCATGATAACAGGGTGCCGTTTAAAAGTAAAAAAGAAAACTGGCCAGCAGTCAGTCATAAACAAGAGGCCTATGTGCCCTTAATGCTGCTTTATTTCCAGAAATCAATAAACTGGTCCTATTACTGCTGAAGAGCACTTCAGTGGTAGTATCTATGGGCAACATCCCTGACTACTATATCACCAATTCCACGATTTGGAGACCTGGTCTAAACTGGTTGTGCAATACAGTGCTTGTAGCATGCTAACACAGGCACAGCTAAATATTTAAAGAAGGCTGTTAAGAAAATTTCACAATCTCAGAGAACACTATGAAATAAATCAACATCTTACAGCAATGCACATGACAAAGAAGAAGCAAAACCTGAAGGCACGCAATGAATTCTGACCATGGGCATCTTTGCTCCCTGACTCTATTTAAATGCACTCAGAGCAATGAACTAATTTTGACCACGCAGGGTTTTATCTTTGCCTCCATCAGAATGCTGCCGCCAAAGCCAGGAATAGAGCCTACAGCCCTGGGCTCATTAGTGGAATGCCTCAAGCATATGCACAGGCTTGACGAGAAACTTTGCACTACACATGCACGCTCTTTTGTCAATTTTCCTCGTGTGGACGCTTGTGTTTACAAAATCTCAAAATACCATCAAGCATCCACACAAACTGCACTGCACGTGACGTCAGATACTGTGCATTACTAACCTATTGTTAAGCACTGTTAAATCACAGTGATAACCCTATATTGCCATGCATATCACAGTTTCTGCAAATGGCAGAACATTTTGGAAAACACACAAAATTAAACCCAGGAAACCATGCAATCTGCGGTTTTGCATGAAAGCACCGTGGATTTGATGGGGAGTGAGTACTGCTAAGGGCTGTCACCAAAAAGAGAAAAAAAAAGGCACCAGAAAGTTGCCATTTTTATGGAAACACTCACGTTTTTTCTCATACTGTAATTTCAAGATTACGGAACAGGTAGTGTATAGTGTTCTATCGTATGACAAAGTGTCGTACACTATGTTTCTCATTGTGTTACATCGGCGATTATGAGCCTGC
Organism: Amblyomma americanum; assembly: GCA_030143305.2. Taxonomy (NCBI): domain Eukaryota; kingdom Metazoa; phylum Arthropoda; class Arachnida; order Ixodida; family Ixodidae; genus Amblyomma; species Amblyomma americanum. The sequence continues at coordinate 26,657 of JARKHS020006320.1, read as the reverse complement.
AACCCCATACACTGCCTTCCGCTAAAAGGGGATGAACGTCAGAAATTTTGCTGTCTTTTAAAAGCAAAAATGTATTAAACACAGCACAAACACCATGAAACAAACTTGCTCCAAGCCTGTACAACTCGCTCGCAGAACTCACCGCAATACAGTAGTAGCAGAACACGTGCTTGCAGCCAATCTCGTGTGGCTGCGTGGGGCTGGCACCGCAAATTCCACACTGGGCCATGTCTCTTGGAGTCCTTTGGCTTGGCTCTGTGGGACGCAATTTACGGCGCAGCAATTTTCGACTGACGAAGTTCTTTGCTGGATACATGTTGATCAGTGGAAGAAGGAAGCCAATGAACTCCTGCAAAAAATCCATGCCAAGATAAAGTGACACTAGACGGTTGGGGAAATCTGAGGAAAATAGTTTTGACTCAAAATATGTGCGCAAAAATTATCAACACCCACGACACTGACTGAAGTGTACGGAATTGAGAAGTATTTAAATGAGCGAACAGTTTAAGAAGGGAATGTGGCTTTCAGCAAAATTGTTTTTTATTTCTTGATGTGGCGTGTAATTTTTTTAGCATATTAGAAATAATTTTATGACTGCTCTTACAAAATTTCACTGTTAAAATCTCCAGAAAATTGTTTTCTAAGACTATATATTTTTCTACTGAATATTGTGAAAAGGCTGCACAGTAAAGAAAGTATGGCAGAAAGCTGGTCCAACATTCACTGAGTTCTTACTGGCGCGTTTCAGGTCAAGGCATTCTTAGAATTTTAAAATTTTTTTTGGAAAGAACAAATTTCGGTTTTGAATTTTTGTGAAGCAGTGTCCGTTGACGTATCTACAGCAAGAAGAAAATTTCATACCAGAAATTTAAAATTCACAAATCTGGAAAACAAAGAATGTCTTAACCTGCACTATGCTCATAGGAGTGAAAAAAAACAAAGGGCCAAAACAGATAAAACAGTCGTGAAGAAAACTGCTCTCCGAGGTGAGTATCTGAGCAGAAAAACCGTAACGAAGAAGAATGCCCATTGTTCAGGTGTTTCCTCGCAATGCACAGTCACCAGTTCAGGCAACAATTTTTTTACAGTACTTCCCAGCCGAATTCAGCAATGAAACGTTGAGACAGCATAAAAAATGAGGCCTACAAGCTGACACAACAATATTAAAAAAAAAAAACAATTTTCTGCCCACTTTTTGGGATTTCAACGCCGCGTCCCCACTTAAGCAAATAAGATATGTCTATCATTGCATATACTATAACATCAACAAGCCAAAACGCACACACGTATGCCACACGATGGAGGGCCCAAGTTTGGAATGTACGGCATGCAGTCATGAGGTACTTATGCTAATATGCTCAGTTGATCCAGTAAAGACAATCACATAAAAAAGAAGTAAATGTTACATGAAAACAGGCTCCAGAGGCCAGCTTAAAGCTAGCCCTCAGCTTTGATCAGAGCTTTCTTAAGGCTTTACCTTATTTACAATTAAATCCCAGGAAAAAATTACTGCCTGGTGACATCAAAACAAGCAAACTAAGCTTCGATTTGAGCTAGTGTTCTGAATGCCACTGTTCGCTGAGCAGCACTCATTAAAGCCCCTTTTCAGTTTCAGTTCCAGTTTATTTAATTTATTTCTTGCTACAGAGAGCAGTGGGCCATCCTAGTGTTTGATCGCTGGCCACCAACTCAGGGGCCATCGTAAACACGCGTTAAAATAAATTATGCCGTGCCCCAGCAAGTGAAGTGGAAGTGGGCATCAACAGTGCTTTAGACGTGATGGCAAGGCATAAACCTTCCAAATGCACATCACTGCACACTGCTGTCCACTGGGTGGCTCGCTGTTTAAAAGCAAACTCACTGCCCCAGAACCTCAGAATAGCACATGGTTAATGAAGCATATTTCAAGCACAAACAAGCTTAAACATACCGCAAAGCCATGCCACAGAAGCTCCCGATTCATGAAGTCAAACTGCACCTGCAAGAAGCAACCAAAAATTTGTCACCTACTGCAGAGCTCACGAGTTTCTCAATATTCCCACCAGGGCAAAGCTACAGGAAATGGGTCAAGGAGGCAGAAAGGCTGCATGTACAGGACACTTTCTTGTTAAATGATGAAGAAAAAACAAACAAAGAGCAAATGGATAAAAAGTTATCACAATGACTGACTGCCCCATTCACTGACTTGAAGTTGGTAAGTACAAATACTTCCTCAGGTGGCTTGCTTGGCACATTTCCTTTGGCTAAGCTTTGGTAATGTGCTTGGGCCATATCTTTTTTTTTCACCATCTGCTGCAAGGCACTACTTTTATTAAAAGGAGCCACAAGTGTCCAAACATACTTTTAGATTGCGGTGGCGGGAATAGAAGGCCTTGCACATACTGGGTGAAAAAGGAACAGCACTGCCAGTTAAATTAAGAATTATAATTCTAAAATTGACTGCGCACAGGCCATGGTGGAAAAATTAGCTGCAGCGATGTTCTGCACAGCAACTATGGTACTGTCAGTCTGCTCCATCAGCATGTACATATCAGTGTACATAACTTAACCATTGTGTTGTTTTGGCTTCCTGATTTAATAAAGAAACTTTTCACTAAGTTTGGTTGTTATCTGTGCTGCAGAAAAGGAGCAAAGGAATTCTTTTCATGAAACGGTGGTCGGCGTTTGAAATCGAAAGCGCCTATGAATGTTTTTTAAAGACTTGACCGCAGAGCAGGCAAGCAACCGACCGCGGAGTGAATGCCCACATTTGAAAGTTTGTTTTTTTTTGTGCTTTGTAGTCGTAGATGACCTTCTACGAGAGTTCATCGCACGCACACCACACTGGTCGTTGTGAATGACCACCTGATGCGGTACGCTGAGACCGCGCCCCTTGTCACAGACACTGCTATTGAAGTGGTACAGTTCTTCATCCACAACTCTGTCTTGAGTCAATGGCGCGCCCACAGTTGCTGTTACTGACCAGGGGACAGCTTTCACGGCCCGCTGAACCCAGTCCGTCATGACTCACGCCAGCCACCGACGTGCTACGGCGTATCACCCGCAGACAAACGGGGTCGGTGGAGCGACTCAACCGAACACTGGCCGACATGCTTTCTATGTATGCAGATGCAGAGCATAGAAATTGGGACACAATTGTGTCGTACGTAACGTCTGCGCACGACACCGCCCGACAGAGGACAACTGGACTGGCCTCCTTTTCAGCTTGTCTTAGGTCGGCAAGTGACCACTCCATTGGACGCTAAGTTGCCCGTTGACCCCTACTGCGTCTCTGACACTGACTTCGACGTAGACACCCTTGTTCGGAGTGCTGAGGAAACGCAGCAACTGGCATGCCTACGAATTCACAGCCACCAGGAGGCTGATGCCACCGCGTATAACCTCGCTTGCCGATTCATCAGTTACGCACCCGGCGACTTGGTGTAGGTTTGGACACCTGCTCATCGCTGTGGACTTTCTGAAGAGTTGCTGCGCAGATCCTTCGGCCCTTAAGAAGTTGTGCACCACATCAGTGATGTGACGTACACAGTTGCTCCCCCCCCCCCACGGTTTGATCATCGCGCTGGTCGTACTGTACTGAAGTCATGCACATTGTCTGCATGAAGCCTTATCAAGACAGATCAGCTGACTGAACTTGCAATTAATTGCAGCTCTGTCCTCCACTGCGCTCCTACCCTTTCGCTGACTTTTCCCCCTCGCCACACAATACGGCATCCTGTCGATGCTACAGAAGAAGGGGGCAGTGATAAATGCAATTATAGGCGATGAAGTAATATGTGAGTTAGTAGAGGCAGAAGTTGGTGGACTCTTGGTCTTGTGCTCAGACCACTTTGGGGCTCACTGCTCTGCTTCGGTGGCTCTGCTTCGCGCTGTATGCTACAATATTTTTTTGTGTCAATTGAAAGCGGTCTGGCCAAATAAACTAATACTTGGCTGTGGTACTAAAAAACACGACAGAACATTTTTGAGCCATATTTTTTTCGATGTGGGAAGGTCACTTTCTTGTAGTAGTCAGCACATGCGAAACCTCACATCATGGACATGATGATGGCTGCACTGCCTAGGCGGCATGCAGTGTCCTAATAAGTGTGACATTAACCAAGATGCATAGGTTTTATTAAAACTATAGCTGAGAGTGGTAAAGTAGCTTTAAAAGTACTGCTACCAAAAAATAAGTCTCAAGCAGGGCTAAACTGTGCAAGAAATGTTGACGTCTTTTAAGGCGAAAAAAACAAAACGTCAAGTTTCTTCTAGCAAAATAACTACATATCGTACTCAGGATTGTTCATTAAGTGTAGTTTATCTACTCCAGGTGACGTAGGTGGAGTACATGTGGAGCCACAAAGCTTTCACATAGCACTGTGCTACCGTCGGCTACAGCCAGACTTTCTTGGCCAATTCTACAAGATGTACAAGAATATACCGATGTTTTCATACTCGCCTCTGGCAGCAGACTGTCTCTTTAAATGTTTGTGTTCATCCTACCACGAATCGTTTGTTAAATTTTGTTAGTGTTCACACTTTCTTTCTAGTGTAAAAGAGTAGCACTTGTAAGAGGTGCTACAAACATTTGTTTATTCACAAACGAGGAATGCAACAGGCCTGAGGGCATGCACAGAGACTGCAATCACACTGTTCAATGCCAAATTGCATTCTTGTGGCTGGCTGCACATTTTTTTCTTTAGTTTGTCAATTTTGGTGGTTCCTGACTGCTACCATGCTTATTTGTCAGTGCTTCCAGGATTGGGACACATAAAAACAAGTGTGGAAAGTAACCCGAAGTTCTTAAATATCTTCTAAAGCATTTACAATGCAACCACTGTGTGATATGGTACACTCTGGACACCAAGCTTTCCTCTGTGCCAAAAAAAAAGCAGGGGTCCCTAAAACTAAGTTGTCAGACCCTTGAATGTAGCTGCTGTACAGGAAAAAGATAGAAATGTATTTTGTTCCAGAGAGGTATTGTTGAGTGTTCAAAGTGACCACTTGCAGTAAAGCGGTGCTCCCTACCAACTTCGCTTCAATTCCTCAACTCGTTCACACACACATAAAACAATCACATGTGTTTCTTGAGTTTTGTTGACTCTATCTACACTTATCATTACATAACCCTTTTCCAGTGCTCTGAATTGTTTTACTAACATAAATAAGACATAGCAAAATACAGGAGGCACAAAAGTAGTCCCCCCCCCCCCCCAAAAAAAGCATCATTTACACCTGCCTGTCAAAAAGCAATGGATAACTGTGACACTGTTATAAGCAGCCGGGAGTAAAATGATACAATTGCCTGAGAAATTTTTCAAAAAGATATTTTTTAATTGTATTGCTTCCTTATCCATAGGTAAAATTCGGTGCATAAAAAATGTAGCGCTAAAATCACGTATTTTCCATTGTCGCTTTTTTTGTCACAAAAGGCTGCGAACTCATGAAGACAGAGATTTCTTGTAGCAAAGCACGCATGAAATGCACCATCTGTACTATGCAAAAACAAAGCAAAGTGCCACCAGGAGATTCATTATTTAACAACTGCAATAAATGACAGACAATTTTCACTACAGTGAACAAGTCTAAACCGCTTAACATTCACAGATCACATACAAGGCAGTGCTATTGCTATTTTAGCCTTTATATCACTGCACTGAACTAATGCTTTTTTTCAGGCTTTTTCTTCTCATGAAAAGAAATTAACTAAAGAAAGGATTCCCAGGATTCCGGATTTTGTAGTGATAGCTACATTATGGCAGCATTTAGAGCCTTCAGCGTGGCTGCGCTGCCACGCTGTCACGTGGTTGGTCACGTGGTGCGGAGCAGCTGCCAGCAGTGCGGCGCCGTGCCTGATCACGTGGTTCGCCACGTGGTTGGTCACGTGACCAAGTTCCACTCGGCCAGCTGTAGCTATCGTGTCACTCCAGGTTTAACCAAAGCTAAACCACTGCCAATTTTTTCGTCCCCATCCACTCATCTCTGTGATAGCCGCATGCTTACCTCCCGCAGCATGGGCCTTGCAGCATGGCCACTGACAACGCCAACAATCCTGTTGCCCAGTGAGCAATAGCGCCCACGAACAAGGAACAGCACGAAGTTGATGACGGAGGCCACACGAACGGCCGTTTCCGTAAGACTGATTCCACGCTCCACCTGCATAAACCCAAAGAGGAAAGGTCAAGAGAAGAAGATGCACACCTCAGTGAGGACGGCCAGACATCCACGCATTGGTCTTTTGACCATCTCTACAATAGGACTGTTAAATTCAACCACTCAGCAGTGTCAGCCCACAGCAACAGCAGCAAAATAGTAGGTACGTGAATGAAGCTTTCCAAGGAAAAGCTCCAAATGCTCTACACACCCTGTATAACATCAGCTGCTGCGCTGTCATCACACCAATTTGCGACAACAGCTCAGCAGTGCAAAGAGGTAAAAGCAGCATACATTGTTATCCAACATACGAAAATGCAGTCCCAAGCAAAAAGCCATACCATGCAGAGGTGCCAACTATGCCCCAAGAGCTTTAAATGATAGCGCTGTATTCGAGAGCGATCCTTTCCATAGAAATCTCTTCAATGTCTGCCAGAGGCAACCCCCTTGGTTCTGTCAAGCTGTGTCCACATCTTTCTTGAGAAAAGCCTGTGATTAAAGGAAAAATGAGGATAGCTCCACCCAATTTCTCTTTTTAGTAAAGCTGAATGTAGGGCTCTTTTTGGCTGTGTTGATGCTTGTCAGGCAGCAAGAGACGCATTTACTGCAGAAAAAAATTGACTTTAAAAATCTTCCCGCCTATTCATTCAAAATCATGACATCTACACTGAAAAGGACTCCACGATTGCAGTTTTGAAGTGAATGGCGGTACTGCCTAGCCCTGTGTATCTGCTTTCAAGAAACTGTGTCCATGCACCACAGCTAACTTTTGATATCAGCCAGTGATGTAAACACCTGTATTTAATTTTTTGGCCTTTTCTAGCTTAAAGTAGGTATGTTTTCAGTAAAAGTAGCAACTTTGTTGTTCGAATGCGGTATTCTGTTGACACACACGTCAACTTCAGCTTGTCCTTAGTGTCCCTTGAACGTTAGCTTAAGCTGGGGGGGAAAAAAAAAAAAAGATACTGTCTCGTAGTCATGGCAGCAGTCCAGGCAGTTATAAAGACAACAAAAAGTTCTTCCAAAAAGAAAACTGTTTATTGGGCTGACCTGGGCTCACAACGAACTGAACAACTCAGCAGCGGTGAGAGCAACAAGCGTGCTCAGCGGTTGTTAACCAGAATGCCCATCGACCTCGGCTGTGCCTAGTTTAAAGCTGATAGCGAACTTTTGGATACGGCGTGCAAAGTTACTACAACAGTCTGGAACAACCTAGAATCGGCTCCACCTGGATGTGATCAATCAAAATAAACCTGGATGTGTCTTGCATCTCAAATAAAAACAGCGATAAATTAGCGTGTCGGCACCTTTGAAGAATGAACAAACAGTACAAAGATTGGCGGAAATAGAAAGTGTGAGTGAGCATGGTTCCCAAGATATCAATTCAGCCTCACATGGACAATGAGAGTATCTACACGAAGGAGGAGATGAAAACGTCCAAACAAAATTTCCTCTCTACAAAGTTAAACAATGGCCTCCTTCTGAACTATGCATGCTATTGTGCTAGAATTTACAAAATCAATGTTTTTTTTATGAATACACTTAAGGCACCCTTACAGAAGCATTAAAGGGGCTCTGAAAACCGGCTCTAATAAAGTTGTGGTATGCCTGGTCTGTTAAAGCACGCCGCTTCACAAATATATTGCCCAGGAAGAATTTTTTAAATGAGCGTAGTAGAAACAGACATATCTGTAGTCAAATTGTGAACTGCGGTGTCTTCGCGCCTTTCCCTTTCCTCTCGTTAATTTTTGCACGCTGAAAGGTCGACGTTCCTCCACCGGCCCCACCTCCGGGGGAGAGCTTCCTGACCCGCCAGAGCTACGCGGCTTATTGGCCACGGCCACGGTAGCTGCCTGACGTCTGAAAAAATCTAACCAATAGCCATCTCTCAACATGTATACGTAGATGTGAGCAGCAGAGGAGGGGAGGGTGCGAGCATGAAAAAGTCGCCGGGAAAGGCTCGACAACTTTCGTGTGTGATTGTGGGTTCAGTGCTGCTTGTAGAAGTGTATTATTTGGCTCAGGTGTCCATGACAACACAATGAAGTGATCGAGCAAGTTGATGTCCTCTCCTCGGAAGCTGTTTCAGAGCCCCTTTAAAAGAAAAGCCAGTTCTGAGGTTGAATGTTGAATCAATATGAGCAAGAGGTTGCATTCAATGTGTGTTGTTTAACGGAATGCCACAGAGGGTATTTGAAGACATACAGCGCTCTGCAACTTTATCGCAGCCACTTTGAAAAATTCTCCCACCCCAATTAGAGGCTTGCTTGTGGAGAAACCATGCATGAAGGCTGTTTACTGACGTACATTTTGTCTCAAACCAAGTTTGGCAATGATGCTTCCCTGGTTCAGCAGTGCATGATGTAAACCCATAATCGTCTGCGCCGCGATCGAGGAACCGAAAGACGCCGATGCCAGGTTTTCACGAAGGGCGGTGGTGATGGCATCATAGGATCCGCACACCTAGCAATGTTCGCCTCGGTGCCTTTTGCATCGTGCAACCTCCCTCCGCAAACAACACATATAGTGCCACCACTGCCTTCAGGCGGAAACTCTGTGTTTTCGGCTTTCACTCCCTTGACCTCCTAGCAGACGATTCTGGTTTCGCATCAACCACGACCAAACCAAGTATCAGTGTCAAACTTGGTATGAGGCAAAATTTACCCCAATACGCAAGCTTTGTGGGCAGTTTCACCAGAAATGAGCATCCGGTTCAGGCAGGGGAATTTTTCAAAGTTGCTACGATAAAGTTGCAGAACGCTGTACACAACTTCAGCATTTTGTTGAAGTGAAAGTGTTGCTGAGAGTGATCATTTGAAGAGTAGCCAAACACACTAAAAATATAAAAGACCTCTTTACAAAGCCAACAAAGCTAAGCATTTGGAGAGTTATAGAGCACTGTGAAAAAACTGAGATAGTAAATTTGCAATTAGTGACTATCCTCCTTGAAGTTGGGAAGCATTACATGCATGTTTGGTGCAAAAAGATTTTCTGCGAAACAAATAGAAAAGGAAAGCACATGTTTTGCAATGGTTTTGATTCACATCATAAAACACTGATAAACGCATGCCAAATTCTTTTTTCTTAAATTAAGTTTAGCTTAAAAGATCACTCTCTTGCTGCCATAGAGTACGAGTACACAGTGTCACAGGAGAAAATTTATAAAGTGTCGAAGCCAGGAACGCAGTGAGACAATGCTATCTGTAGGATTAAATACAGCAGCTGCACATTTTGAAGCACTGATCCACAACCTCAGACAGGCCAGTGCAGACAGGGATGCTCCGCCTTCTCGCCAAGTGCCACCAGCATGTGCCGTGATGTCTGCTCACAGACTGCCATCTCCCACTTAAGGCCATGCTTGGTTAAGCAAGTTTTTTCATAACACTGATAACATGCTTGTAACCACAAGAAGCCACTGTTAAAGTAATACCATGCATACCATGCAGCACTGCTGCCAGCAAGTGGACCTCTAATGCATAGCCCTCTCGTTAAGCCCATTGCAATCAGAACATGACAAAGTTTTCATGAGACTGAGAAAGTGACAAAGTTCACTTATGCTGTTGTCTCATTGCTCGATCACTTAGCTCCTTTTTAATTGTTTTTTTTTGGGGGAAAGGAAATGGCGCAGTATCTGTCTCATATATCCTTGGACACCTGAACCGCGTAAGGGAAGGGATAAAGGAGGGAGTGAAAGAAGAAAGGAAGAAGAGGTGCCGTAGTTGAGGGCTCCGGAATAATTTCGACCACCTGCACAGCACACGGGCGCCTTAGCGTTTTTCCTCCATAAAAACGCAGCCGCCGCGGTCGGGTTCGAACCCGGGAACTCCGGATCAGTAAACAGTAAACTCCGGATCAGTAAACTTAGCTCCTTCATTTTTACTTTCTGCTAGGGTGACAGAATTTCCTTCTACACTGACAGCTTTAAATACAAGTATTTGTGCGGCAATTAGTGGTACCTTCAGTGCTCGTTTTAGCAAAAAGGCCAAGATAAACTCTACATGGTTTTCAACCACACAGAGATGCCACATATTTCACTGAGAAAAAAACGAACGCTACATTTTAAAATAAAATACTGAAAAAAAGTCCATTAAGTTTTCAAGAATAAAAATCAAAAAGTCCGCCCACTATTCATGGTATAATAGAGACAAGTTGGACTTGCTGCACTGACACTTTTGTAATCTAATGCTGATAACAGCAAGTGTATTTTCTTTTTCGCGTAGACAATAATGGCACTGTTACACTTCAAAAGGTGGTGCTACCTGCTGGCATCAACAATGCAACTCACCCATCCATCAAATCAGGTGCTCTTTTTGAACCAGTTGCACTTCTGTCCAGCTTGTATCACCAATTGCCAAATTCAATGCTTGGCTGGGGAGCAACAGAGCAGTGCAATGACTCCAGAGAACCGTTTGAAATCCCTGCCACACTTCAAATCACTTCACAAGTAATGTAGAACATAATATGCTACTTTGTGGGCAATACTCTGGCAAAAAAAGAAAGCAGTTCTTTGCAGAGAGGAAAATTTCAAAATCTCCCCACCAAATGTGAAAGGTCCTGTAAAGGCAGAAAATCTGAAGGAAAGGGCAGGAGAAATGCATAAAATACATTATGCATTAAGAAAACTAAGCTGCTACTACTTGTTAGACAGTGTCGAGAGCAGTACTCGCACTTTTTTTTTAATGTACATTGGGGACCATAAGGTGATGAATATCAGTGGTAGTTACCCAAGCTGTAGGCCTCAGATTGACCACTTTACCGAGGCATAAAGCAAATTATGCACCACATAAACAAAAACAGTTTAGAAATTCAGAAGAAATTACAGAGCAAAATACATATGTTGGGCCAAGCTGTCTACAGCCCGACACGCTATCTGGTTGGTGAATGTGAAGCGCAAGACACAAAGACAAGGGACAGCAACCACGAAAGAGACACACAGGCGACCGTGTGTCTCTTTCACTGTTTCTGTCCCTAGTTAAGTCTTGTGCTATACATTCCCCATGCAGAACCAACTAGCCCGTCAACTCGCTCATGCTATCTGGTGTTTTTGTGGCACGAGGAAATCATGCCAAACAGCACCACCTGCATTTTAAGAGTTTACAACGGGCTATAATAGCTAAACGCATCACTTTTTGGTGATGAAATACTGCGCCAGTGGTTACAAAGAAGGCAAACACTACAATATAGATGGCTGCTAGCCAACCACTAAAACTACGAACATGGGAGAAACAGTCAAATCTCTGCATTTGAAGCCAGCTTTTACATAGCATAATATCTACAATCTCCTCACTTTTAAAACAATTTTTTACCCCAGAAACAAAGCAACGGTCTCCAGTGTGTATATGAATTCAATGTTACAGGTTACGAGTTAGGAGGTGAAATCTCTATTTGGATCTGAAGTGAGAAACCTGAACTGATGTCTTTTAAGTCTGAGAAACGAAATGGCTTCTAGTGAAAAATAGAGTAATCTATCATTGTCATAGTCATTCACAGGTCTCTCAATAGGGGGGGGGGTGTTATTCATGGTAACGCCTGTTCATGTCATTGAGTAGCATGGAGCAATATTGTCATAAACTAGAAGATGACGAAGCGGGCAGTGGCGTGGGCAGGAGTGCTTGCACTAGACCCGCAGCCATTAAATCATGCCGTCACCATCCATCATGTCGTCCTGTTTTCATTGAATTGCCGTCATGTAACATCTGGTGTGAGGTATGGGGAATCATTGCCATCCCAGTCCTGGAGCTTCGGCGTCCTGGAGCTTCAACGTCCTGTGTCTACTGTGGTCGTCGGCTGTGTGTGGCTGGTCTGCACCACCCAGCTCTGCACCACCCTGCTGTGCCCCAGCCTGCCTGACCAGAACTGACCTCGCCATTCACCCCAGCCCCGTCCCCTGCCCCGAACAGAACATATGACGAACTGATGACGATGCCATGATGAAATTCTACGACCCCACCGATCCGAGACACGTGAACACACAGCCCCCCTGCCCATGCCGTTTGGTGCACCCACGAGCCTCGGCCATTGGCTTGGCCCAGACGCATCGTGGGCCAGCGTTCATCTGTTCATCCTTTCATCCACCTTGGTGGCTAGCCCTTCACCTTCTCCGTTTCTCTGGTCAACCATTCCTTCACACCAACTGTCATGTCATGCTTCACGTAGTCAAAGCCTTTCTTCTAATTTGCGATCAGGATGATCACTTGGTGGGGCTGGGTCAGATCACGGACTAGAAGACGATGAAGCGGGCAGTGGCACGGGCAGGAGCGCTCGCTCTAGGCCCGCAGCCATTGAATCATGCCATTGCCATTCGCCATGTCGTCCTACTTTCATCGGCTTGCAATAACATAGTAATATGGTAGAAAACCTGCACCCTGTTCACCATGTCTATTAGGGGGCCACTGCCCCCCTTGCCCCCAATTCCACATTCGTATGATCATAGTGAATTGCATCAAATGCATGGGGTTCGAAAAATTTCATGATGCAATTGCCTTTGATTGTGTTTCGGTTTTAGTGTACTTGTGGACTGACCAGTGTCCAATACCTTGTGCGTTGTGCGATTCCCCCTATACACACACAGACCCTTTGCGTCATGTGTAAAAGGTCCTCATTCTTGGTTTTCTATCTCTGTCACGTCAACAGTCAGTCTCTGCTCTCTCCTTTGACCTGCCTCTAGTCACCACATAATGGTGACCACGGTGCACTCAAGTGGATCCAGTGTTCTGAAATGCACATGGTAGCTCCAAACTGCACTGAAATAGCTAGGTGACCAAACCCCATTATCTCTGGACAACAGTGAATCCATAAGCACACTGAAAGTGGAACTCACAACACACAGGCTGCACATAAAATATTTGTTAAAATGAGAAACATTAATGCTTTGAAGACAAAAAGGAGCTGGGTGTAGCAGGGTGTGATTCGTGCGACCTTCAGGGAATTGAGCAAGCAATATGTGAAGCATCAAAGCAGATGGAGCATGTAACATCAGACATAACTGCCCCTCAACAGGCCATCTACACACCTTGCTACGCTGTTGTGGAGGAGCAAGATGCAGGAAGAGCCTTAGCCCTCGCTCCCGGAGCCAGGGCAGGCCGACACCAAGGAGGATGAGGGCCAACGTTTGTTGTCTGGTGATGTGTCCGAGGCTCGTCCCATTTGTAAAATACCCCAGGCCCAGCAGCCTCTGTCCAACCGTGGCTCCGCACTCGTAAACAGTGAACTGAAAGCAAGTGCAGCATATGGCACAGAAGTGATGCCCATGAGGCCACCGTTACGTAAGAGATGCAACACTAATGATTTGAAGGTTCACTGCGAAAAACAGTGGACGGAACAGCCAACAAAAACATTCCAGGAACTCCCTACAAGACAACTGCCTGCCCTAATGCGCTGGTTTGTGCCCAAGCACTCATGTTTCAACTACAGTAACACAGGTTTAGAATACCTAGCAAGATCACAGTGAGAAGACACCTTACAGTCACAAGCAAAGTCATTAAATGAAGTGCCATTTTGCTGCAGGTTTTTCAACCTCACAGCGGTATTTAACACCTTTATGTCCATTAAGCATCCTCAATTTTCATTTGCAGCAAATGACAATACCACAAATATGTATAAATTAAAACAACTTTATTTTTTTATGCAATGGTTGTATCTTGGGAAGGTTTTCTTGAGCAAACAGCAACGACGTCATAGACCATTAAAAATACCCCCCAGCTCAGAATCTTAGTAGAATGCATCTTGAAACCAAGCAAAAAAAACAAGGGACGAAGAAGAAACTGGAGTGTTAAAAGGCATCTGTCGTTTTATCACCTCCATTGATTTTGCAACTGAGTGGCATTTTGTTGCAGCGCAACTGAATTTTAAAATTTCCCATTTCGTGGCTTTAATCTGACCGATTTTTACAGGCAACCTTGCAAGTGCTCCATGAGCTTGTTTTTGGTCATTTCACACAAAGAATAATGAAAACCCTAATTTGAGAAGGGATATGGCAATTAAAGATATTTTCGTTATTTAACCATGAAATGCAACCAAATTGGCCCAGATATATAACTTGCAGATATGCTAGTTTCAGAACTCCATTTTATTTTAAGCTGGGTGGTATAGTTGTTGAGTAATTACACCTAAAATCTTCATCATCATCTTCGGAGCATTAAATAATTAAGGAGAAAGTGCATTTTTTTTATGTCAGCATGTTCACAAAGCCCTGTTCTGTGCAATGAAGCTATTTCTTCTTTCTTTAGATGCCCAGCACTCAGATAAATAAACCTCCAGGATGTGTATTAACATGAGAACGTTTCCTATACAAATAACTAAATATAAACTAATAAAATAAATAACTAATAAATATAATCTATTGCACGTGAGCCCTGAAATATCAAGCTCTAGCTTTACTATACTCCTTAATGTCTCAGAATTCATGAGCAAAAAACAAAATCATACTAGTGACATAAGTTACGAAGTGCCAAAGGGGTGAGTGATAGCAATCACAGAAAAAATGAAAGCTGAGAAAATCAACCTCGAAGTTTATTCCTTTGTTACAGCTTTTTGCTATGAAATCCTTTCCGTCAACATGCACCAACTAGTCCCTATCAGCCCTCTCCTCAAAAGATATGACCTTCAATTCACATTCACTGCATAAATGAAAAAACGCTTTTCATTTATTGCTTTGAGATGTACAGTGCACCACTTTAGACATGTTTCATTCACTGCCACGCTGAAGGCACTGTTTTTCCGCTTCACACTGCAACCACGCCCATATACTGAACACATCCCAATACAAAACAGACAGCCCCTCACTTGATACCGTGTGATCCAGATACTCCACTCCCCAGCCATGTGTGATGAAGAGTGGTGATTTGGGCTAGTTGGTTCATTAGGAATAGGCGAAGCAGCGCAAAGAACACAGACGACCTGAAGCCGGTGCATGAGTTGTCGCTTTCTATCACCCGTGTTGTTTGCACTGCTTTGCCTATTCCCATGAGTGATGGAGAGGTGGACACCTGAACTAGGTATCCACTTTAGAGAATGGGCGCTCTTGTGTTGGAAATGGAAAGCAGTGCAGTTCTGGGGGCTCTTATATAGAATTTGTCTTTAAAACTTGTAGAGCAAGGCATGTTCCTTGCTAAAATGGCTGTAAAACTGTTCCTACTTCACCAGGGGTAAATACTACTACAATGAAAACTACAAGAACAAAAGCTGCAAAGCAGGCTAATAATTAAAAATAAAATCAAGTACTTAACAGTAAATAATTAAGCATGAATGACAGCCAAGTGATCAGATATGACCACAGACAAAAAGTAAACTGTACCAATTACTTGGGGGACGCGGTTTTGACTCCCAAAAACTGGCCAAAAAAAAAACCCGATTTTTTTTAAAACTGTTGTGTCACTTGTATGCTTTCTTTTTCATGCCGCCCTAAAGTTTATTTACTGAAATCGATCAGAAAATGCTCTAAAAAAAATGTTGGTGAACCATGGAGGCTCTGCATTGCGGGGAAATGCTCGAACAATGGACTTTTTCTCCGTTATGGTTTTATGATTAGACACTAACCTTGAGGACCAGATTGCTTTGCGACTGTTTATCTATTCTGACCTCGTTTGTTTTGTTTCACTCCTGAGACCATAGGGCAGGTTAAGGCATTTGTTATTTTTCAAATTTGTGAATTTTAGATTTCTTGCATGAAATTTCCTTCTCACTCCAGACATTTCAACGAATATTGCATTGCAAAAATTCAGAACCAAAATTTGCGCTTTGCGAAAAAAATTCTCTAAGAACGTCCCTATAGCACATCACCTGTAGCACATCAGTAGGAACTCAATGAATGTTGAACCAGCCTTCTGCCACGTTTTCTTATCTGTGCAGCCTTTTCACAAGATTCAGAGGAAAGATACATATTAGGAAACAATTTTCTGGAGATATAACAGTAAAATTTTGTAACAGTATATCACAAAATTATTTCCAATATCCTCAAAAAAAATTTACCGCTTTGACCGGCACGAAACCGCAAGACCAGCGACAGCTGCTCTGGCGGGCCTGCAGGATCGCAGCGGCACCTGGAGCCCTGGACTGAAAGCTCCACTCAAGAATAAGAGCAGAGTTCTCTAATAAAGTTTTTCCTCCTCCTCCTCAAAAAATTCCATGCATATCTCGTCAGACCCGAGCAAAAGTTCTGCCTTTCGGTGTTAATACACTATATCTGAAGTATGGGCGGTTCCGTGAATGTACACACAAACCATGGAAGCCGTAGGTCCAACAGTTCCTTCCTTATGAGCTTTCTCCATGCTCTGCTACAGGCCCCTGGGCCCACATAAACATGAAAAAATGTTTATGGCTTATATTTAGTTAAACACATGCATGGCAGAATACATATTTAAATAACAATTACAAGAAATCGCCAGGAAAAGCATGATCAACTTGGGAGCTGTTTGGCCGCTGAAGCAGACATCTGTTTTAGACGAATCCAACTTGGGAGGCTGCTCAGAACGTCCCTATCGTTTAACACTTGAAAAGCTGACGGTGTGGGAGCACAATGCGTGCTCTGTGACTTCCAGTGGCACTTAAGCTGCAGGAGAGATGCATTGTTTAAGAATTCTGTAGAAGTCAAATGTGCATTATAATGTACGCAGGGTCTGCTGGGGATATACACCAAGAAATAAAAACATTTTTGCGGAAAGCCACATCTACCCTTCAACAGCAGCCGATCTGGTGATACACTCATATGCCCAAAGATAAAAAGGTTAAACTTCCTGCTTTTTTCGTTGGTGCAGCCAAACTGATCAAGAACAAGAAGCAAACTAAACAACCAAATTACATTTATATCAATATGCAGGCTGACAGCTCCAGCCACATGGTAACAACATTTCTGTGGTTACTTCTGCAATGTGCATAAATGTAATGCTGGATTAAACAACAGTCTCAGAGTTTGTAAAGCACATGAACGCAAGACCATTGTGACCACGTATCAGGCAAAAACTTATATTTCTAGTGATGGCTTTAAGAGAAAAATCTATACTCACGCCATAAAGAACTGCTTTCAATAAGGCCTTGACCTCAGGTTCAAAGGTTGGATAAAAGTTTCCCTGCGGAGACAGAATGTCTTGAAAGATTTGAACTCACCATGCAGCACGAGTCACTTCAACAAAAGCCAGATTACACATCACACTTACACCTGCATACTTGAATACTTCAGTAAGCTTGTTCTTGAACAATGTGAACAATTCGTCGTCGAGTTCAACAGCATCAAGCTGAAAGAAGGAAACCATAGCATGAAAGTGAGTGTACAGTATACAAAGCCATCATGCACAGCAACTAATACTAGGCTATTCAAGGCCTGCTTCACGTTTTTATTCACTGCCAAGGAAAAATTAAACTTGAAATCGGCGGTGCAAACTCAGGTGAAAATCCTAACTGGTCAAACTGGTTTAGGGTACAAGTCCCCAGCTAGTTGATTACAACTGGAACCAGTTGATGCCAGCTTCAATCAACTGGGAACTTGTTCATTAAATAAGTTCATCATCATCATCATCATCAGCCTTACTACACCCACTGCAGGGCAAAGGCCTCTCCCATGTCTCTCCAATTAACCCTATCCTTTGCCAGCTGCATCCACCCTATCCCCGCTAACTTCTTAATCTCATCCGCCCACCTAACCTTCTGCCGCCCCCTGCTACGCTTACTTTCTCTTGGAAATCACTCCGTTACCCTTAAGGACCAGCGGTTATCTTGCCTTCGCATTACATGCCCTGGCCAAGCCCATTTCTTTCTCTTGATTTCGACTAGGATGTCATTAACCCGTGTTTGTTCCCTCACCCACTCTGCCCGCTTCCGATCTCTTAATGTTACATCTATCATTTTCCTTTCCATGGCTCGCTGCGTTGTCCTTAACTTAAGCTGAACTCTTTTCGTTAGCCTCCACGTTTCTGCCCCGTAGGTCAGTACCGGTAATATTATGCTGTTGTACACTTTCCTCTTGAGGGAAATTGGTAAACTGCCACTCATGATCTGCGAGAATTTTCCATATGCGCTCCACCCCATTCTTATCCTTCTAGTTATCTCCCTCTCATGATCCGGATCAGCTGTCACTACCTGCCCTAAGTAGACGTATTCCTGCACAATTTCTAGGCTCTCGCTGCCAATTGTGAACTGTTGTTCCCTTGCTAGGCTGTTGAACATTACCTTGGTTTTCTGCATGTTAATTTTTAGACCCATCGATCTGCTCTGCCTGTCTAACTCATTGATCATGATTTGCAGTTCACCTCCTGAGTGACTCAGCAAGGCAATGTAATCAGCAAATCGCAGATAATTTAGGTATTCTCCATTTATTCTTATTCCGAACTGTTCCCAATTCAGGCCTCGAAATGCCTCCTGCAAACATGCGGTGAACAGCATTGGCGAGATCGTGTCTCCTTGCCTGACGCCCTTCCTTATTGGAATTTTATTGCTGACTTTATGGAGGACTATAGTAGCTGTGCAGTTGCTATATATATCTTCCAGTATTTTGACATAAGGCTCTTCTACCCCCTCATTACGCAATGCCTGTATGACTGCTGAGGTTTCCACTGAGTCGAATGCTTTCTCGTAATCAATGAAAGCTATATATAGAGGTTGGTTATATTCTGCGCATTTCTCTATCACCTGATCGATAGTGTGAATATGATCTATTGTGGAATATCCTTTACGAAAGCCTGCCTGATCATTTGGTTGATTAAAGTCTAACATTGCCCTGACTCTATTAGCGATTACCTTAGTAAATACTTTGTAGGCAACGAATAGTAAGCTGATCGGCCTGTAATTTTTCAAGTCCTTGGCGTCTCCCTTCTTATGAATTAAGATAATGTTTGCATTCTTCCAAGCTTCTGGTACAGTCGAGGTCATAAGGCATTGCGTATACAGGGTGGCTAGTTTTTCTAGCACGATGTCCCCTCCATCCTTCAACAGATCTGCTGTTACCTGATCCTCCCCAGCTGCTTTCCCCCTTTTCATTGCTTCTAAGGCTTTCTTTACTTCATCTTTCGTTACTGGCGGGATGACGCATTGCTGTGCACTGCTGTCTTTCTCATTAGCGCTCTGATTACATTAAGTCGGCCAGCGGCGGCCTGCTAGTGCCACTAAGTATACACACGCTACGCGGAAAGTTTTAGATACACAAGTTCATGTTACCAATGCAGGAAGCAAACATTAATCGCCTTACCTGACTGACCCGAGAGCCGACCACAGGCTTTTCAGCGCTCATTTCAGGCTGAAAAGTATGGCACCTGCAAATATCAACAGGTAATAGCATGACATAGCATGAAAGCAAAAGGTCTGCGCGAATTTCTGCGAGGAGCAGGTCACTCAATGAACGCCGTTACCGAAATTTACACGACTGCTGCTGAAACAGCATGCACAACACGCGACAGATTATCAGGTTTACATCTTTAATGATCTAGACATGCTTGCTGATACACTTACTAGTAGGCGATCCACGCAAACGAGATGAGTAGCCGCTGGCGAGTTCCTGGGTCCTGGGTTTAGACATTAGTTTAGACGACGCGACGTGATACGTGAAAATAACGGCGATCTTAGTTTTGCCGGGTAAATCCCTCTTACCGCAGCAATGCTTGGCGAGTAGACTGAAACGCGTCCGTTAACGATGTTTTTCGTTGATCTACGAGCGCCAAATTATAAAACAAAAACGCGCCACTCTGCTCTTAAATTACAGTTAGTAATTAGCTACTAATGTCAATGTTTAAAGCTTGCTGAATTTTTCTCAACAAGTGTTAAGAAAACAAGCGTTTTGCCTGTTTAACATGGTGCGACGGGAACAAAAAATTACGGCCCGGCCGCACTGTCGTTGCGACGGTAATCGCAGCCATAGAGTTTCTTACTAACTTACTAATAGTAAGAAAAACTATGATCGCAGCCGACGTTTCTCATGCCAACGATTTCTGTCTGTGCCGTCGGCACCCTAGCGTCGGTGCGGCCTTTCAGTGGATGAAAATTGTTCGGCTGAAATAAAAGTCAACCATCGTGACAAGTGTTGATTTCGTAATTATGAGTAATAATATTGAGCTGTGATATATTATTAAGTTCAATACAACGTTTTAGAGATTATTTTTTTTTCGCCTTTGTTACCAGATACGCAAAGTGTTGCGCGCGTGTCGGCCTTCGGCGCGCGAGTGACCGAGTATTCAACCGTGCTCCGCTTTCTCTTGCTATGGACCTGTCAGTAGCGCAAAGTATTTTGCTTCTCGAGGAGTACTACCTCCTTGAAAAGAAAAAGCTGTTGATGAGCAGTGCACCAGCCACAAGCACAGTTTCAGTTCTGGCAGACGGCCGAGCAGGCGCTCTACCACCGGATTTCAGCCCGCAGCAGCTTTTGCTATTGGAAGAATACTACCTTCTGCAGAAGAAGAGGATTCTCTTGAGCGCTCCGGTACCTAGGCGGTGGTGGACGCGGCCGATATGGCAAAATCGCAAGGAAGAGTCAGTGTTCTACACAGTGGTGAGTTCATACTGTCAAAATTCATTCTGTGGCTATTCCTCTCGGCCTTTCTTGCTTGTGTTCTCATACTAGAATTTCTCTCTGCAGATGCCTTTGCTTATGTCTGGCGACCCCGAGTACTTCAAGAAATATTACAGAATGACGCCTGAAAAGTTTGAGGAGTTGCACTCGCTCCTTGAGGAGCATCTGACAAAAGTGTATGTTGTGCGTGAGCCACTGCCGTCGCGAGCACGGCTGGCAATAACGCTCAGGTACGTACACAAACATATCAGTACGTTGAAATTATTTTGCATTAATATGTCATTCTTTTTGTTTGCTGCTCATTTCCAGTGTCCTTTTAATTTTATGCTCTTCCCAGATGTAGATTCTTTTTAGGCCCTAATTTGCACAACGATTAAAAACATCTAGCAAATAAGTTTTAGTGAAAGCCTCGTAATTGTCTTTTTTTTTTTCAGATACCTGGCTTCAGGCATGTACATGCAGGATGTGGCCCTGGAGTTCCGTGTTGGGATATCGACAGTATCCACTACAGTTCATTTTACATGCAGACTGCTGTGGAGAACATTGCAGCCTTTGTACCTGAAGGTATATATTGTATCCATATTTTTATGCACAAGTATGCTAAACTAGTTTTTTGTGGAATTGAAGACAGAGTTCTGCATGCGGGAATGCAGATCTCACCGTTTATCTCCACTGTTAGTCTCAACAAGCAGTTCGGTGCTTTAATTTAGAAATGTATATAATTTAAATAGCTTCCATTTCAGGTGGCAACAACTGAAAAATTGGAGGAATTTTCCAGAGGTTTCAAGGAAAAATGCAACTTCCCAAATTGTGTCGGTAAACACGTTCAAATCCAGGCCCCTCCGCACTCAGGCAGCCTCTACGACAACTACAAAGTGTGTTGTTCTTGGTAGCAGTGCGTCATATTGAGACTTGACTGTGTTTGCAATACATTCTCATTACAGGGAACCTACTCCATTGTGTTGCTGGCGGTTGCCGATAGTAACTTAAAATATGTAATGATTGATGTGGGTGCTTACGGTCGGCAAAGCGATGGGGGCACTCTCAGCATATCTCGATTTGGCAAATGTCTTGAAGGAGGTGGTCTTGGGTTGCCTGGACCAGAACACCTGCCAGGCACACAGACAGCAGCACCCCATGTGTTTGTGGCAGATGAAGCATTCCAGCTTCGGCCGGATTTTCTCCGGCCTTATTCTGGCAGGAGTCAAAGTGAAGAATAAAGAATCTTCAACTACAGGCTCAGCAGAGCAAGGTGATTATGGCGATTCTGCAGTGCCTATTTTATAGTCAGGTGTGAAGTTACCATTTACCATTTGCTTTTCAGGAGGTGCGTGGAAAATACTTTTGGGGTTATGGTGTCGCGGTTTCGCATCTTTCAACGCAGCATCAACCTTCTGCCAAGCAATGCCGACTATGTTGTGATGGCATGTTGTGCGCTTCACAACTTTCTTCGTGACGATGTCCTGTGCATGTCTGCCACTTTAATTCCCCTTCGGGTGTCCACTGAGATATGCGAGACAAGACAGTTACTGTGCCATTTCCTTTCCTCAAAATCTAAACAAATCAAGTTAGCCGATGCTGTTCATACAGTTCATTTGCGTTGACAACTTTGCAAAGGCGGTTCATTTTCACTAAAGGAAAGGCGCATAACCGGCTCCATGGGTCAGTGGAGACCTCAATCTCGCTTTCATGTACGTGGCTAGCATTGGTGTCCAACTGCAAAAGCTTGCTTTGTGTTCCGCACGCTGGTTAGGCAGTGCGCCCTCCCTGCCACCCTGGGAGGTGGCATGCAGTTAACGGTTGATGGCGAGAGATTGATCACCAAATGAACACTGCGGCCTAGCTATTGCTGCAGTGCCGCATGTCAGCCACAACGCTGTCAGTGCTAATGCATTCAGGCCACATCTCTCTCTCACCACTGCCACATGTATCAAAGGACGAATGAGGCATCCGCATGTCCAGGGAGCCAGTTATGCGCCCTTCCTTTTCTCAAAGCCATCGTCGTTTAGAACATTGTCAACCCCAATGCCAATGAACACTGTAAACACCGACATCTTTCACTTTGTATATCGTGGATTAGCTGAGCTAATCCACGTTAATCTTTCTTTATTGGGCTCTCATGCTAGAAACCAAAACTGCTTGTTTCACTAATCTGCGCACAAATACTCCGCGGAACCGTTCGCCACTGTCACGTTGTGTGCATATTTATGATCGGTTTGCTAGCTGGCCCAACAAGCGTTAGAATACGGGGATCATGCAATGGAAAACCGCGGCCTCGATCCGAGCATAATACCTTGCGAAATCTTTTTTAGAGCGAACTGTAAATAAATCTATGCAGATGCCTAACTGTCAAGCCGGTGATGTGCCTTCTTTGATCGAGCTACTGTGTCCTCTCGTCTTTCGGCCTGTTTTCGTTTTGTGCGGATTTCCTTTCGACAAAATTAAGTGACCTAATTGTTTAAGTCGATTTCAAGAAGCTCTTATAATATGACAGCTGCACGCGAAAAAGCTTACTTGTGCGATCAGGAGGTACATGTTCATTGTTATATTGCCGCGGACAACTTTATAACCGGGAGCCAGAGTTGCTTGTCCGGCGCGATCAAGTCGCCTTTTTGAAAATCGAAACACGGAAATGTTTGCTTATGGCTCGTCACTCTTGCAGAAGTGAACGTACCTAAGCTCTGGAAGAATTGCCATTATTTTCGGTACACTGTCCGCACCCGGTAGATATATTCCGCGCATACAATCCGCACATCAAAAATGCATATGCAAGCGCTGATTATATATGGTATGGATTGTAAGAGGGAAAAAAAAAAGCTGTCTCTAAGAAAGGCTCATGCCTTCAGTATCTTTGGGTGCACATGTCCACAAGCCAATGACTATAACATATTGTATTCTGTCACCTAATTGCACACTTCTGTGTGAAAGTGGGTGTTATTTAGGTAGCAACTAGGGCCAGCTAACAAACACGCATTCAAATATTTATTCGGGTGACAGCAACAGAAGCTTAGCTCGAGTATCACAAACGTTCGTGATTGAAATGCATTGGGCATTTGAAGGTATACTGAGCAATTTTCAAAAAAAAAAAATGCGCTGTATATTCTGCAAGGTGCAAAGTTTCAACTTTAAGCATGTACAAGTGGGGACAGTGTACCGGAAATTACAGTGCACATAATGCGCAATGTTTTTCTAACAGCCATGCTTGATGAGCACAGGAGCATTTTTCATTTGTCATTGATATTGAGTGCTTTCAATTTTAACTCCCGTGTGCATAATATTTTGTATAGTGTATTTTCTGCACAATTTACAGATTTCTATGAATGGAAAGCACAGGAGGAAGAGATCCAGGTGTGCAAGTTCATAACATCTACATGTTAAAAAAGGCTTACCGACTGAAGCACAAGGACGTTCTACAACTGTCAGGAGTGGCTAGACCAAGTCCAGGCAACAAGACTTGCGATGTAAAGTCAAGGAAGCTGCAAGTGTGGTAAGACATGCTTCTCTTTTATGATCATTACAAGAGAAGAGGGCACTGTCAAGGACTTATACTGGAGTACACATTATGGGCACGATGCTAACGTTGCACACCTGAGTATAGGTCTCCTCATTTGGCTGCACTTTTTGCACTAGTTCACAAAAGTGCTGTGGTAGTGCAGCGCCAGTTCGTGCGGCGCAAGTGTAGCCTGACACTAATACTCCCGGTGCAGTGGCCAAATCGAGTGCAAAAGTGCAGAAATGTTCGTCTGCTGCAGCCATGTGTTGGTTTTTGTCACTTGGTTTGACATATGCGGGGGTTGTGCTAGTTGTATTCAGCACTGTGCATTTGTTCGAAGAGGCGCATCTCGTGGAGCGGCCATTAAATTTGTTAATTCCAAAGGTGATGAATAATTTGACACCGTCCTTTCTCTTGCATTGTGCATAATGGCGCAGGTTGACCATCACCGAATAAATGGGTACTTGAGAGAGGCAACAAACCAGGAATTCAAGAAGTTATTCAGACTGTCGCTCGAGTCGACATTTGACAGTCTATACAGGTGGCTCAGGCTGTTGCCGTTTTATCCAATTTTGCAGTTGTCTGCCAATTACAGCAGAAAAGAGTTGCCTGATAACTTGCATTTATTAGAACTCGGCTACTCATGTTCACTGTCGACAGATGGGGCGGCAGAGTGACTATCAGAGACTGACTGGCAGGCTGACGGCGACCTCAAAGACAGTCGCTGCTGTAACCGGAGGTGCAGATGATGTCGCAGCGAGTCATCACAAATGTTTCGATCATCCACATATTAAACATGTCACAATCTGCGTCTTATACAAATGCTTCATCGTGCTGCGTGTAATAATAATATTTGCATACAAAACAGAATTAGCATAAAGCAACTTGCAAGGCTGGACAGAAAGATGAGAACCCATACGCATTGCACCTGCCAAGCATACACAGGCATGCACGCACACTGTCATTTCAGCACTTTGGTGAGGGCATGGCGCAGATGCTGCATCTAGCACGGGTGTACTGCGGTCTCAACGCCCCTTGACCGTCTGCTACGGAGCACACTAAGCACCTTGCGCTGCTTGCATGAGAACTCTCCAGGAAGCTAGTGCAGAAGAACTCATGCAACACGAAGTCAGATTGAGTGTCGAAGTGCAGGTGGCGCTAGCTGCACTATCAGATCGAGTGCGAAAGTGGTGCACCTCCTGAACCGATGCACAAAGGGCAGCCAAATCGAGGAGACCTTATCACTGACCGGGAAAGGGCGAGCATTGTTGATGACCTTTCGAAAGTAGTGCCTATGAAGACAGTATTGAAAAAAGTTGGATGGACGCTTAAGTTCTACCTTAAGGATATGGCACGAGTGTTAATGAGTTAAAGGTCATTGTCCACTTTATGCACTTATGTCCCTGTGGGTCCCACTCCTTGGGCGATGGTGCAGCGGTTAAAGGGACACTGAAATGATTTTGGTGGGCATATTTTAGTGCGACAGATAGAAGTGGTCTTTGTGGGTATTCGAGTCAAATTTGAAAGGTCTTCGTGGAACCTATAACTTAGAAATAATTTTTAAAAATCGCTTCTCGCAGTAGCTCGCAACCGATTAGGGGGACACATCTCACGGCATGTCCGCTACCCTGATAATGTCAGTGGGCAGAAAAGCCAGGCTTCAAGCTTGTCCTGTCTGCTCACTGATGTCATCGCAGTGAAGTATGTCACCTTAGTTGGTTGCGAGCTACTGCGAGCAGCGATTTTTAAAAATTATTTCTAAATTACAGGGTCCACTTTGTTTTTGCCTTAATGACGGCGTCCCTGCTGAAGGTATTGGGGTCATGAACGGTGTGTGTTGACTCCGCGCTTAGAACAATAGGGCACGAATTTGAATTGTTACTCTTTTGCTGGTTGAGGGGTATGGAGCAGTATTGCTTATGGCCTGCTTCATCTGCAGAACAGTGCATGAGAGAACGTTGGCAGCATTCTTCGAATCCATGATGTCCTCCACAGGAGCCCTCTCACTAGAACTTCCATGTCACATGATACGTCTGAATACTTCGAAAGGTGCGGGTTTCGATGGAAGCGAAATGGTGGAGGTCCATGTACTCTGCGATATCAGTACACATTACAGAATCCCAGGTGGTCAAAATTACCTGGAGTGCTCCGCTATGGCGTCCCTCATAGCCTGAGTCGCTTTGGGGCGTTCAACCTCATAAAACCAAGCATCTGATTATTTGAAGGCCTGGCCAACAGTCAAGGGCCCACTTCAAGCGAAGAATTATTGAGATGATAAAAGGAAAAGAACTTGCAGCAGATATTTACTATGCTGTTTATGTCCTGCTAGAGGGCACTGACAAGAATGAGGTGGCTAAGCTTCTTGAGTCATCTCTGGCCAACATGGACCCCCCCCCAGGCTTCAGGAGTTTATTCTGTATTTCAGAGGAAACTATGCTCACTGCCAGGGGATGTGGGCCTACAGTTTCTTAACAAGGCTCGGCATCAACGCAAACATGCGTCTTGAAAGAATGCACAGGACTTTAAGGCATAGCTTCT